>JACJUY010004943.1:3296-28361 GCA_014220935.1 Platorchestia sp. MABIK
GTGGTGGTTGTGTTGCTGGTGGTGGTGGTGGTTGTGCTGATGGTGGTGGTGATGGTTGTGTTGCTGGTGGTGGTGGTGGTTGTGTTGCTGGTGCTAGTGGTGGTGGTTGTGTTGCTGGTGGTGGTTATGTTGCTGGTGGCTGTGGTGGTAGCGATCAAATTGCAGCAGCAGCGCAGGTAATCAAGGTTTTCCCTATACAAGCATCAACACGGCGTTAAATTGCCCTACCTTAATTGAATTAAGGCGCGCAAAAAGAGCATTTTCACCGTACCATGTGCGTACAAAGGCTATGATGAGTACATATATGCGTCTGCCATAATAAACATCTCGGAAAATATAATAAATACTCACTGCTCGCAGAATCATAAGTGTACATGAGTTCAAAAACAGAAACTCAAATCGGTGGAGCACTAAAGAAAAACACAAAATCTATGGCATTTGCATTGCATGACTTTGGAAAATTAGTTTTAGAAAACAATTCAAACTCTGGATTCAGAAACATAAATGTATAAATTTACACATAAAAAGGCAAAGCTTGCCACTGTCGAGTGCTAAGGATTAGCAACCGAGACCTGACGATTAGCAGTCAAGTGCTAAAAATTAGCAGCCAAGTGCTAACGGTTAGCAGCCGAGAGCTGACGATTAACAGTCAAGTGCTAAAAATTAGCAGCCAAGTGCTAACGGTTAGCAGCCGAGACCTGACGATTAACAGTCAAGTGCTTAAAACTAGCAGCCAAGTGCTGACGGTTAGCAGCCAAGTGCTAACGATTAGCAGCTGAGTGCTGAAGGTTAGCAGCCGAGTGCAGTCGATTAGCAGTCATTCTCAGCGCTAGTAACTAAGCACGAAGAAGTCGTATAGACCGTCACTGGACGTTACGATCGATGAATTGAAGGGAGGCGGGTGGGGGTGAGAGGGGAGAGAGGCGGGGTGAGAGGGGGTTTACTGGCTTGTTATTGCTCTCACTGTCACGCTAACCCCCCTCTTGGTTATCTCCCTCATTTCCCCCCCCCCTGCTCCTTTCCCACGTCTGCGTACCCTCGTGCGCACACAAAAAAAAATTGTGTGGATTTTGGCCAATACCGTCCGAGGCTGACTGACTTGCTGACGGATTGTTGGATTGGGTTGCCTGATTGATTGGCTGTCTGGTTTTGACTGATTGATTGGCTGTCTGGTTTTGACTGATTGATTGGCTGTCTGGTTTTGACTGACTGATTTCAATTAACTAATTGGCTGTCTGGTTTCGACTGACGGATTGGCTGTTTTACAGACTGTTCTCGCAATTGACTGCCTCCATGATTCAACGACTGACTAATTGGCTATCAAATTGACTGACTGGTTAAAGCTTATACATACACTGGATAGTTTACTAGGTGATTGGTGAGCTGATTCAATCTGCCATTGACAGATTTATTAACTGCCTGTGATTATTACTACACTGTAACATTATACTGGAGCATTACACTGCATTACATTTGGTCGATGGATAGAATATATTCACACAGTGAAGGTGCAGCCGCTCTTACATCAGACATAATTCAGTGTGAAAACAGTTTAAGTATTTAGTGAGCGTGCACAACAGTTATTATGTTAGTAATTGTGCGGTAAATATTGTTGTTAAAGATAGACACGCAGTACTAAAGCCGCTCAAATGCTAAGTACAAAAGAAGCGGAAATCAAACTTCCTCGTGTGTTCGTTCGAGTGCATTAAAAATTAACTAAACTCTGAGTTAAAAAATATGTTTTAGGGATAATCAAAGGAGAAAACGGAGACAAATGAAGGCGTTTGACGTTGTCAGTGAGGGGAAAATGGATGTATTTCTGACCCGACACAAGTAAGGCATCGGCCACAGGATCGGTATCCTACAGAAGGAAAGCAAAATTCAGAAGATAGAAAATCCTTCACTGTTAAAGTGAGAACAGATAACTTCCCACCAGAATAAAAATGGTCGTAAGTTCAGTCGTAAGTTCAGTCGCAAGTTCAGTCGTAAGTTCAGAAATATCACGATGACTTCTGGTGATGTGTACACGCACACACGCGTGCATGTACACACGCATTCACTTCCACACGCACACATACACGAGCACTCTCATTTATATACATACACACACACACATATACGTACATACACACACTCACACACACGCACATTAACACACACGCATACCCAGATCATACATCAGGGTGCTCACGCACTCGTAAGTTAGTCGTCACGCACAGGAAGCATATAGCGTCCTCTGCAGTCACGCTCGTGATGGTGCCACCAGGCTCCGCAAGGTTTCTTCCTTTTCCCCCACGCGAGGTGGGCAACCACATCCCTCCTCTGGGTTGTGGGATGCAGTAAAATTCATATTTTATGAAGTGTAAATTATGCATACTTCCAAAATTTCTGGAAAAGTGCCTACCAAAATTGCATGCCTGCATAATTTCCGTTTGTTGATTTGCTACAGGTTTGGCTTATGACGCCCATGCAAACATCAAACAAATGAAAAAATCAAAATTAACGAATTATAAAATTTTTAGTGTGACATCGGTTTCATTAACATGATATAAAGTGTGAATTTAAATTGCAACAATCATGTTTGGGCTGAAAACATAGCCCTGAAAACATCGCCTACCAAACGCGTCCAATATCTCATTGTAAATGTTAAAGTTCAATGACATATTCGTGCGTCGTATCTACACACGTACTTAGTGAAAGTATAGTAGTTGTACTGGAGACTAATGCTATCTGTCTGGGGTTCCCAACCCCCCGAGGGTACGAGGAGACGGTATTCCAGGGGATGCGAGAAAGGTCAGGCAAATATCAGAGATTGGCTATATGTTGGCATTTTTATTCCAGGGAATGCGAAAAAGTCCAGGCAAATATAGGATATTGGCTATGTGTTGGTATTTTTATTCCAGGGGATGCGAGAAAGTCCAGGCAAATATCAGAGATTGGCTATATGTTGGCATTTTTATTCCAGGGGATGCGAAAAAGTCCAGGCAAATATAGGATATTGGCTATTTGTTGGCATTTTTATTCTAGGGGATACGAAAAAGTCCAGGCAAATATAGGATATTGGCTATATGTTGGTATTTTTATTCCAGGGGATGTGAAAAAGTCCAGGCAAATATGGGATATTGGCTATATGTTGGCATTTTTACTCCACGGGGTGCGAGGTTCGAATGAAATTTCTTCAGCGGTGCGGATCGAAACAAAGACTGCATTGGAACCCTGGTATATTTGAACCATTCAACTCAACCTTCATTGCTTCCACACCAAGTATATGTATAGAAGAATAGATATACCTACAGAAGAATATATGTACATGCAGAAGAATATAAATACATGCAGAAGAACATATTTATCAGAAGCAGCATCGAGGATGACGGGAATTGTCTTCCAAAATAACTTTTCCAGCTCATTAAGCATAACGTCGATTAAAGCACATCTAAAATGATCTCACCATCACCAACTCGAGCATCGAAGGGCGATGATAAGACAATAGCTCTTCTCGACAAGTTCTTTTAAGATAAAGATAGCGTTATCTCGCATCAGCACTTAATTAATAGATCATCAAGTAGATAAGGACTGAACGGAAGTACGTAGCATTCAAGCAGCTGTGAGAATTTTATGTACATATACATGGGAATCAGAGCGACTTAAATGCGTAGTTTCAGTTTATGGAACTATCAATACATAAATCATATACGACTAGCCAAACATAACGGCGTTCAAAAATGTTGAATGATATACAGTGTGTAAATCCTGCGATGTGGTTGACAGTTGCCGAAGTGATCAGAACAATCGAATTATTTGAACAAGTGGAAGTCGGAGATGAGCGTCTCTGAGACACAGGTTTGTTGCCACCGCAATTTTTCATAGGTCAAGCCTTTTGTTACGAACATAAGATGTATATGAATATTTATGTACATTCTTTATAGATACCAACAAACATGTATTTGTGTAAAAATTCATACACTTTAATACATACACACATACATACATACATGCATACATACATATATACATACACACATACATCCATACATCCATACATACATACATACATACATACATGCATACATACATATATACAAACAAACATACATCCATACATCCATACATACAAACATACATACATACATACATACATACATACACCCATCCATGCATACACACACACACACACACACATAAGAAGCAGTATTCGGATAATACGCAGGATTTTAATACTATATCTTACCAATGAGGCAGGGACGTCTGTATCACAGATATTTTAGTTGCTCTTTAAAAAAGATTGGAAAATTACTGACGAAGAATTTAAACATTTACTTACTTTTAAGAATCTGATTTTCTTGTCTTTGATTCGCATGCTTTAATGTTTGCTTTCTTTTTTTTCGCCGTCCACGCCCTGCGTTCAGTCATAACAAACGCCAAAATTTAATACCCTGCTTTCAGAAATGAAATGGAGCAAAATCCAAGGCGCTTCCATATTGCAGATGATTCAAGTTTTTCAGTATTACGGAAGTGAAATTCTCGGTCTTCTTGGCTCAATTTACCACGCTAATCCAGCACGCTGCACACCGCAACCGTTCAGCCTACGAACTATATTTCTCATCAATTCTTCAAAAAAAAATTTTAAATCCTCAGAAAAGGTTTAATTTATATTTAGATATTCGTCCTCGTAAAAGCAGAGACCATCAACCAATTGCAACGTGTAAAAAGAATATTTCTAGAGTGAAATAGCGTACTCATGTGTTTGTCGGGCGATGGTAACAATTTTATTTCCAGAGTCGAATAGCACATTTATGGATAAACCAGGCAATAGTAAAAATAATATTTCCAGAGTGGCAGAAGGTATTTATGGATACGCCAAGCAATAATTACCTGGGAGTGTTATTTTCGAGCGAGCGTGAGACGTACGGGCATGGAGGGCATAAGGGGCAATAAATGGGGGCGTCCCTCACAACAAAATTAGATGTCACCTGCACCAATGAAGTCCCTGCTGCACCATAAAGACTTCCCTAGGTTGTCACAAAGTCCTACACGCAGCCAAGACTTGTCTAAGTCACAGAATGGCATGATTTTGAAGCTTTAAAGTTTTCAATTGTTTCGTTTTTTGTAAATTAATTCCGGTAACGTTAACTGTTTGTCGCAGCGTTCACGCCCTGTCAAACATGATGGGGCCAGATTAAGTTCGGTATAGCACGTAAATAATTTATTCATCATCAATACTACATAATAAAACGCCAGGGGTCACCTTTAAATTTATGAATAAACAAATAAATTACACATTTTTGCGCGTAGTTTATCCTTTTTCAATACAATGGAAATCTCATTCATATATTAAATTGGTTGGTGCGTGTGTCTGTGACGCTCACAAGGACGCTCAATGACCGTATCTGTGATACGAGTTTCACCAGTGCACAAGTACAAGAATATTTTAATCTCGGGTACTATTGGGATGGAGTTATTTGTTTGTCATCCGCATCTGCAAGATTAATCTAGCGAAAATACATCGAATTTCGTTTTTTGACTGGTCGCGTTCACTAGTTTTTTTGATTCCTTGATTCTTTGAACAAAAGAAAGCGTGAGACGAGCGCTTCAAACAACACAAGCATCACTACCTCATAAATTTTACCTATATTAATTGTCCCCTGGAGCACACCCAACAAATGCAATAATCCTAATTATATTGATTAATCGTAATAATACCTACAATTTAAATGCTATATTCATTTCCTTTAGGCCGTGAAACTAGTATCACAGTTACGCTCTTCAAGTGCTTCATGCTATACAGGAGTATAATATATATTAAGTGGCGCTGGTAGCTGACAAACTGTTGTTCATTTCTGTATCAATACAAGACAGTTATGATTACTAGTATTATTATCATTATTATAATAGATTTCTCGTTTTGGTTTCACCAGTTTCGACAGCCTGTAAAATAAGCTAGGGCTGACAAGCCAGGGTCTGACAAGCCATGGTCTGACAAGCCAGGGTCTGACAAGCCATGGTCTGACAAGCCAGGGTCTGACAAGCCATGGTCTGACAAGCCATGGTCTGACAAGCCAGGGTCTGACAAGCCATGGTCTGACAAGCCAGGGTCTGACAAGCCAGGGTCTGAAAAGCCAGGGTCTGACAAGCCAGGGTCTGACAAGCCAGGGCCTACAAGCCAGGGTCTGATGGCCAGCTGTGCACTTAGAAGCATATAAAGTCTGCCATTTGGCCATACTCCTCGAGCTGTCGTAGCTGTGGTGAGAGACTGCTTGCTGTCACGCACGTGTGTGTGTTTGTGTGTGTGTTATGCGTGTGTGTTTGTGTGTGTGTGTGTTCGTGCGTGTTTGTATGTGTGCTTGTGTGAGAGTTTTTTGTTTGCTTGTTTGTGGGTGGGTGTTGTGCGTGTTTGTGTGTGTTTGTATGTGCCCTTCTGTGTAAGTGTTTGTGTCTGTGTGTGCCAGCGCACTGCAAATTGCATTGTGCTATTGTTTACCAGTATACAGTATTCTGTGTAGTGCTAATGTGTGCCAGCAAACAGTATGTGTGCCAGTAAACATACTGTGTGTACAACAAACACACTGCAGGATATCTAAGGTAAGGAACTAAGAAGTTGCTCGCAAAATTTTACTACTGCCATAACTTCAAAAAAATTATAACCTCGAGCAAAAGGGAAGCACAATTTAACTCTCTGCTTACAGTTATTTTTTATTTATTTGTATGTATATGAATGCGAAATAGAATACGTTGCAAGAAATTGGCCCTGGAAGCCACTGCATGATGTGTGTGTACTGCAGGTGTGTGTGTGTGTGTGTGTCAATACACAGGGTGTGTACTGCAGGTGTGTGTGTGTGACAATACACAGGGTGTGTACTGCAGGTGTGTGTGTGTGTGTGTCAATACACAGGGTGTGTACTGCAGGTGTGTGTGTGTGTGTGGTGTGTGACAATACACAGGGTGTGTACTGCAGGTGTGTGTCAACACACAGGGTGTGTACTGCAGGTGTGTGTCAACACACAGGGTGTGTACTGCAGGTGTGTGTCAACACACAGGGTGTGTACTGCAGGTGTGTGTCAACACACAGGGTGTGGACTGCAGGTGTGTGTCAACACACAGGGTGTGTACTGCAGGTGTGTGTCAACACACAGGGTGTGGACTGCAGGTGTGTGTCAACACACAGGGTGTGTACTGCAGGTGTGTGTCAACACACAGGGTGTGTACTGCAGGTGTATCATACGCAATTGAATTTCAGACGCTATTCACGAAAATTTGAAAGGTTTGAAAGCACGTTGAAAAATGAATGAATGTAAAAAATTGGATTTATCAAAGTGAAAATAATAAAACAAATTAGCAGTAAAGGCTTGTGCAAGTTCGGAATTAGATTAAAAAAATAAACTAACAGAATACAAACTCGCTGCAGTTTAATTGGCGAGCATTTCGAGTGTGAGTTCAAATTCAAAAATTTCGTAGAAAAGTTAATTATTTTCCAAATATTTCAATTTAAAATAAAGAGAGTATAAAATACGATAAAATATTATTTTGAAGTCAAATTGCGTCGATCTTAGGCATTTAAAAAACGAGAAAAAGTTTTTCGTTTTTCAGTTTACGAGTTATAAAAATTCTATTACTGCCATGACTTTAAAAAACGTATAACCTCGTGCAAAATAGAAAACTCAATTATGAAAATACAAATTATAATTAAAGCATAATTCTTACGTATCATAAAAATTCGTTTCAAGGATAAATAGAAAATATGACTCTATTTTCTTCACGCGGAGCAGTAGCACTTAATTTCAGTGCCTGCTCTGTGTAGGCGCCTTTGTTTGTATTCCATCAATACAGACCCCGTGTGCCGGGCTGCTGGTGAGCCAGAGCATATATACTCCCCTTGTGTTCAATTCCGGTAACGTCGTATTTTTGTTCAACAACTGACCAGCCTTGTTATTTGTTCAACTCAATTCAGAGTCACATGAACACCTCGCTATAACATATTCAACGACTGGATAGTTATTCATTCCCTATGTTTATCACTCATGCCCTATGTTTATCACTCATGCCCTATATTTATCACTCATGCACTATATTTATCACTCATGCCCTATATTTATCACTCATGCACTATATTTATCACTCATGCCCTATATTTATCACTCCTGCACTATGTTTATCACTCATGCCCTATATTTATCACTATTGCACTATGTTTATCACTCATGCCCTATATTTATCACTCATGCCCTATATTTATCCCTCTTGCCCTATATTTATCACTCCTGCACTATGTTTATCACTCATGCACTGTATTTATCACTCATGCCCTATGTTTATCACTCCTGCACTATATTTATCACTCATGCACAATATTCATCCCTCATGCCCTAAATTTATCACTCATGCCCTTTATTTATCCCTCATGCACTATTTTTATCACTCATGCCCTATATATATCACTCATGCACAATATTCATCACTCATGCCCTATATTTATCCCATATGCCCTATATTTATCACTCATGCCCTATATTTATCACTCATGCCCTATATTTATCACTCATGCCCTATATTTATCCCTCATGCCCTATATTTATCACTCATGCCCTATATTTATCACTCATGCACAATATCTATCACTCATGCCCTATATATATCCCTCATGCCCTATATTTATCACACATGCCCTATATTTATCACTCATGCCCTATATTTATCCCTCTTGCCCTATATTTATCACTCATACCCTATGTTTATCACTCATGCCCCATATTTATCCCTCCTGCCCTATATTTATCCCTCCTGCCCTATACTTATCCCTCATGCCCTATACTTACCACTTATGCCCTATATTTATCCCTCATGCCCTATATGTATCACTCATGCCCTATGTTTATCCCTCATGCCCTATATTTATCCCTCATGCCCCATATTTATCACTCATGCCCTATGTTTATCACTCATGCCCTATGTTTATCACTCATGCCGTATGTTTATCACTCATGCCCTATATTTATCACTTATGCCCTATATTTATCCCTCATGCCCTATACTTATCCCTCATGCCCTATATTTATCACCTATGCCCTATATTTATCACTCATGCCCTATGTTTATCCCTCATGCCCTATATTTATCAATTATGCCCTATATTTATCCCTCATGCCCTATACTTATCCCTCATGCCCTATATTTATCACTCATGCCCTATATATATCACTCATGCCCTATATTTATCACTCATGCCCTATATTTATCCCTCATGCCCTATATTTATCACTTATGCCCTATATTTATCCCTCATGCCCTATACTTATCCCTCATGCCCTATATTTATCACTCATGCCCAATGTTTATCCCTCATGCCCTATATTTATCCCTCATGCCCCATATTTATCACTCATGCCCTATGTTCATCACTCATGCCCTATATTTATCACTCATGCCTTATGTTTATCACTCATGCCCTATATTTCTCTTTCATGCCCTATATTTATCACTCATGCACTATATTTATCACTCATGCCCTACGTTTATCGCTCATGTTCTATATTTATCCCTCAATCACGTTTTTTATCACTCATGCATTATGTTTATCATTCATGCACTATTATTTTCACTCATGCACTATTTTTATTATTCACCCATTATTTTGTCACCCATGCACTCTGTCAATCACGCACTATTTTTTGTCATTCACGTACTATTTTGTATTTGTTTAGCCTCTTGTTTTACTTCCACACCCTCTTGCATCCCCCTTTCTACCTTCCCTCTTCCCTTCTTTCCTCTTTCTAATTTTTTTCACCCCCTCTTCACCTCATTCCGCTCTCCCTCCCCCACCGGGATGACTCAAACGTTCGCAAAAAAGAAATAACAAATCTCATTTTACAATTGTCACCACGAGTGCAACACGCTATCAATGAACTAACTCAGAAACAATGCAATGTGAGCAAAAAAAAAAACGTTTCACAACATCTACGTGCAAAGCAACACTCGCAACCTCCCAGCAACGCAACACTTGCAAGCTCCCAGCAACGCAACACTCGCAATCTCCCAGCAACGCAACACTCGCAATCTCTCAGGAACGCAACACTCGCAATCTCCCAGCAACGCAACACTCGCAATCTCCCAGCCAAGCAGCACTCGCAATCTCCCAGCAGCGCAACACTTGCACACTCGACATCCCGGGTTGTTTACAACATCCCGGGTTGTCTACAACATCCCGGGTTGTCTACAACATCCCGGGTTGTCTAAAACATCCCGGGTGGTCTACAACATCCCGGGTTGTCTACAACATCCCGGGTTATCTACAACATCCCGGGTTATCTACGACATCCCGGGTTGTCTAGAAGATCCCAGGTAGTCTTCAACATCCCGGGTTCTCTACAACATCCCGGGTTGTCTACAACATCCCGGGTTGTCTACGACATCCCGGGTTGTCTTCAACATCCCGAGTTGTCTACAACATCCCGGGTTGTCTTCAGCATCCCGGGTTGTCTACGACATCCCGGGTTGTCTACAACATCCCGGGGATAACATGCAAAGTGCACCCTAAGCTGGCCCGCCGATTTAAGGGCCGGTAATCACCCCATAAACCGACTTCATAATCGCCCTATAAAGCGGCCTAATAAGAGCTGCGCCGCTGTTTGCCTATGATATATATATATAGTGCACGTATATATATAAGGTGTATGTATAAACTTGAGCTGCCCTAAGGCAAGAATTTCAACGAGTTTCGCGTTTTTTTTCAAAAATGAAAGAATTTGTTGGGCTAAGGTCAATACTTCCGTATGTTCATATAACAATTTAATTTTATCTCATGTTTTTTCAACTGTTTGCAATGTGTGAACTGTTCTTGATTTTGCATAGCTTTTATTTTATCACGTTTCTCATGCATTTTGGTTTTCGTTTTAAGGTTTGAAATTCAACGGCTTCTGTCTGGAGTTCAGGCGACCTAGCGCACCACAATCTTCTTCTACTTCTTCACAAATAGTAAAACACGAAGGTATTGCGCATGTGTTGATCTATGAGAGTGTAATAGTGAGTGTGATGGTAAATTTTGCCAAAATTCTGTAGGAGACACAAGCATTCGTGATGTAAGTATGGGAAGTACGCAGCAACGTTAATGAATCTTACATAGTAGGACACGGGATATTTAGTCGTCTTTTAATGCTAGCTGGATACGTGAAAGATTTTTCCTTCATTAAAAAACGTGAATAGACTAATACATCTCATCCCGTCTCCACCTCACAAATTTGACTGATATCCCATCCTAACCTAACAAATTTGAATCGTATCCCATCCTAACCTAACAAATTTGACTCGTATCCCATCCTAACCTAACAAATTTGACTCATATCCCATCCTAACCTAACAAATTTGACTCGTATCCGATTCTAACCTAACAAATTTGACTCGTATCCCATCCTAACCTAACAAATTTGACTCGTATCCCATCCTAACCTAACAAATTTGACTCGTATCCCATCCTAACCTAACAAATTTGACTCGTATCCCATCCTAACCTAACAGATTTGACTAGTATCCCATCCTAACCTAACAGATTTGACTCGAATCGCATTCTAACCTAACAAATTTGACTCGTATCCCATCCTAACCTAACAAATATGACTCGTATCCTATCCTAACCTAACAGATTTGACTCGTATCGCATTCTAACCTAACAGATTTGACTCGTATCCCATCCTAACCTAACAAATTTAACTCGTATCGCATTCTAACCTAACAAATTTGACTCGGATCGCATTCTAACCTAACAAATTTGACTCGTATCGCATTCTAACCTAACAAATTTGACTCGTATTCCATCCTAACCTATTCCCCCACAACTAATTCTACCCATAAAATCGACATGTTATTTTGTTCGATTTCATTCAGAGTCACATGAGTACCTGCTGTCAACATATTTTAAAACGTGAGAAAATTCATCGCTTTTCAGCTTGTATGTTAAAAAAATCATGTCAAGACACAGAAAAACTTAACAAATTTTTCTAATCCTGCTCAGGAGTATTCTCAGTCCCGGCCTTGTTCAGGCATCATTGTTTGATTTCTATAAGTACAAATCTTGAAATTAACGATTAGCCTATCTTAACTTGACGTATTTTAACCTATCCTTATCCAACACGCTTTATCCTAACGTATTTATGAATTCCCTTTGCCTCTGACGACAGTTACCTCACGACAGTCAACCCTAACGATGATCCCCGCTTCAAACTTCAAACAAGATCCCGCATAGGATCCTATGCGGGAATACACCTAGTGCGTAGATTCCGCGTTCCCTTAACTCCAAGCTAAATAGTGCCTTCATCCTTCTCTTCTTTGAACATCTTTGTAGGGGTAAGGAAGTCTGAAACTCACTTATTATGTTCAATCATATTAATCGTCTTCGATACACTGTTCATTGTACTCAGCTTCATTTTTCCATAAACAACTTTTCAATTTATTATGAACGCTACTATTTTCAGCAGAAAACGTCCCTTATACAACCCCTCCACCGCCCTCTCACCCCCAGCCAGCGAGGGTAGACTACAGGGGCTCTGTCTTCATCAGCTTATCTACTAAAGGGCTCAGTTTGTTGGGCTTTTCTCTATTTTCTCGCCGACGCCGAGCGAAGTTTGTTGGCTCAAGCGTGCCTTTATTTGTTTGCGTCTCTTGAAATAGACCCATCGATTATTATTGCTTTTATTGGCAGTTTTGAGCCTGCGAAACTTCGCCATTACTGAACTGATGCCGCAATAACGGCGGACTGCGCTCTGACTCCTCAAATCCCCTTCCATCCCCTACCTTCCCCTTCCATCCCCTTCCTTCACCTCCTCTGCTCTTCCCTACCCTTCCTTCATTCTCTCTTCTCTTCGATCCCCTTCTTTTGCCTCCTCTGCCCTGCCACCCCCTTCCTTCACCCCCTCTTCCCTTCCATTCCTTTCTTTCATCCCCTCTTCACTTCCATCCCCTTCTTTTCCCCCCTCTTCCCTTCCATCTCCTTCTTTTACCCCTTCTTCCCTTCCATCCCCTGCCTTCAACCTTCTTCTCCATTCAGACTCCCTTTTTAACTTCCTTTTCTCACCTTATTGTTATTTTTAACCCCGTTTTCACGCCTTGCAACCATATTCGTAATCCCGTCTGTATTTTCTCTTTACTTTTTTAGGCTTCCATCTTCCATCTTCCAACCCTTTTCTTACGTCATTCTTACCCTTTTCTGTGTCTCTCATCCTTTTTATCCCCTTTCGCCTCAATTTTTCTCTCTCTTTTTCATCTTTTCTTCCTCCACCTTTTCTACCCGCTCTTTACTATATTCTCTTCTTTTTCCTTTCACACTCTTTATTTCTCTCTGACACTTCTTTTTCCTCACTTCTTGTCCACTTCTTAAATTACGGTTACCTCCATCCTCTTTTCACCGTCCACTTCCACAACATGGGCCCCTAACGAAAAAATATCAAAACATTTAATGGATTTACATCTGATATATCTTAAAATACATTCAACATTTAATAAATTTTAGTGCTACATCTGATTCAAGTGAATTAATATCCTCAAGACGTGTTCAAATTGACCGCTGTCGAAGAAATGTCTTAAACCTGAAACAGTATGTTAGTTTCGGTATAGAATTAGCGCAGATAATTTCATAAGAAAATTTTACTTTGATAGTTGAGAAGTTACTCTACAAGTGTGTGCTACTGTTCAGTTAGTGCAATATATATGTTTGGTCTGTACAACAGCAATTTCTTTGCATGCTTTTCATTAGTCAACCGAAGTTGTTATATTCCAATGCACCCACGATGGTAGCAGGCTGTCTAAATATTCTAAATTCAGGTAATTCAAGCTTCCAAATTATTTAATTAAATTCAAATACGTAGAAATGCACTAAAATTATATATACGAGTACATAGATACACATTAAAGAGTTAAATAGCACACCTAAAATTTCTCTGAGCAGGCGCCAAATTTAGTAATTGCCATCTCCTAAGCCTCCCACGTTTTAAAAAATCTATTAAATTTTCTCCCATTATGTCGTAATGGGCGAAGGAGATAACCTAAAGTGAGACCAAATATGAAGTCCATTAGGGTTCAATAGAAAGTAATCCATTAACTTCAATCGGTAATTGTGGGACCTTTCCCACTTCCAATTTTGGGTTCGAAACTTTCTGCTTTGACAAATGGATTCTGCGCAGCTGCCTCCGCTGCTTCAAGAAAACTTGTAACGCTCTCGTGTGAGAACATTGATAACAAGTTCAGTTTTAGAAGTCTTTTTGACGATTTCTATCTGGCGATAATATTTCCTCGTAGATGCTGGCGTAAAGAGAGATGATTCTTTTCTATTTTCCTATACGTAAATAATTTTCATTTTTATTTGTACTTTTCACTCTAATTTTTGGTCAGGTAAGAATGTTTCTGTTTAATTTTCAACGAGGAAACAAAATTTTCAATGAAATTTTTACTGGACAAGTAGTTTTTCAAACAATTTTTTGGTTGAAAAACCGTGTGGTAAAGTTTTCTCTGAGGTTGTGTGATATGGTTATTTTGCCAGTATGATTTTAGTCAGATGGTCTTCAAAAGCAAGGATCTTCTGGACGATTTCATGTCCCACAAGCTTTTCAAAATTAATTCGTATAAATAAATGAAATTTCTGTGTTATTTGCTATTAGCTAAACATACCTTTAATAAGATTTGATATAATAATAGTCAAATAGTAAATTTGACGTGAAGTTTCTTCGACAATTTTTATTACGGAAAAAAGAGTCGAGTTCATTTATGGAATGCAAAACTGTCTTCAGAATTTGATTATAGGAAGATGAGCGTCGACAACATTTCTACATGAGTCATAAATTATTTTGAGCATAGAGTTCACTTAAGAGAAAGATTTTAAATTTCATCACCCACACAATAAGGAAATGCTCACGAAAACATCTTGGACCTTTTAATATAGCTGCATAAAATTTCATTAAATCTGCATCACTTTAATGAAAAAATTCAACTAAATTTAAAAAAACACAAACAGGGACTCTAGCACAGTCATTTGTATTCCTAAATACCCCGTTTCACGGCATACTGTCATCACACAAGCTTAAAACACTCCCAATAAACCAGGGCATTCTCTTGTTTTTTAGCTGGTACTTCACGTACGTCATGCATCCAAATCAATTCATTCTCTTCAGTTTCCCCATATCACATGAACATCATTCACCCAGATCATCTAATTTCATCAAAATTCAGCCCCCAATTTCACACAAACGTCACACACGACATCAAGTTTCGTCTTCGCTATCAAATAAACATCGCACACAAATCCTCTTGTTTCATACTGCCCGATATCACAGAGACGTCAAATTGAAACCAACCAGTTGCAATCCCTCAATATCACAGAGACGTCACACCCAAATTTTTCAGTTTCAATCCCTCAATATCACTGACACGCCACACCCAAATCATCCAGTTTCAATCCCCCAATATCACTGACACGTCACACCCAAATCGTCCAGTTTCAATCCCCCAGTATCACAGAGACGTCACACCCAAATCATCCAGTTTCAATCCCCCAATATCACAGAGACGTCACACCCAAATCATCCAGTTTCAATACCCCAATGTCACATAGACGTCACACCCAAATCGTCCAATTTCAATCCCCCAATATCACAGAGACGTCACACCCAAATCATCCAGTTTCAATCCCCCAATATCACAGAGACGTCACACCAAAATCGTCCAGTTTCAATCCCCCAATATCACAGAGACGTCACACCCAAATCATCCAGTTTCCTCCGCCAGTTCCGCTGGAACGACACAAAGCCAGCCTCCATATTTCACAGCGCGCCGCTGTGTTTGGACTCGCTTTCTTTTCCCTTCAATGGATCTGAACGCCGGTCTTCTCTGCCTGAAGGGGCATGTGGCAACACAGAAGCGGTACAGTCACGTCCTGAAGGGGCATGTGGCAACACAGAAGCGGTACAGTCACGTGTTGCAAAATTTCCTTTATTTCCTCCCGTTACGGTATGCAATTTCATTTTCTGCTTCATGCCTAAACTCCTGCTTTATTTTAAAGTTAAACGTGTCGACATTTTCAATATCTTTACAGTCTATATATTTTGATAGCGCTGAATGATGACGCATGTGGTTATTTATAGGTTTATTAAAGTGTGTAGGCAAACAGGACTTAATTTGTTCGCGATGTTATCGAGATGTTCAGTTCTTAGCAAAAAAGTCATTTTCAATGTAAATGAACATATGTCACTATTAGGCAGAGTTGCAATGGTGCACTTGATGCATTTGGTACACTCAGTGTACCTGATGTAACTGATGAATTTGAAGTACTTTATTTTTCTGACATGCTCGATACACTTGATGCACAAAATATACTTGATGTACTCGATATACTTGATGTACTCGATATACTTGATGTACTCGATATACTTGATGTACTCGATATACTTGATGTACTCGATATACTTGATGTACTCGTTACACTTGATGCACAAAATATACTTGATGTACTCGACATACTTGATGTACTCGATATACTTGATGTACTCGTTATACTTGATGTACTCGATATACTTGATGTACTCGAAAACATGATGTACTCGATATACTTGATGTACTCGATATACTTGATGTACTAGGTATCCTCGATGCACTCGATTTACTTGATGCTCTAGATGTGTTCATTTGTTTATTATGGTAGAATATTTTTCAGTGTTAGTGAAAAAAGTCTTTTTGATTTCCTGAAAATATTCGTTTACAAGAAAATGTCCAAAATTAAGTGCTCTTAACTAAGTGCTCAGGAACTTCAGTTTGTTGAATGTGCGTGAGAATAAAATGCTGCTACAAACTAATTTTTGCGATTTCATCTTCATAGCTTGTTGTATCTTCGTAAATGATGAAATAAATGTATTGAAGATTATACTCCATGCGTAAAAATAACAATTTCACACCATCTACGCATAACACTTCTACCTATTACATGTCCCTACTGACAGTCAACGACAGTAGTTGGTTTTAACCTTTTTAGAAAATGTGACGATAGTTGAATGAATTTTGAATCGTCAATTTTTTTTACACTACCTGTGAAGAAATGCAATAAAATGAAAATGTGTCATATACTCATCATATATACAATAAATTTTTTATAGGTATTACGTTGCTCCATCATTTGTAGTTTTGCCGCACTCTTCCATCGCGTTCTCGTATTCCATAAAAATTCACATATTGTTTTTAAATATTTGTCGTTAACACTTTTTCCTTCAAAATCTTCATCCTCCTAAAACACTTTTCAAAAATTTTATTTCATTTACAATTCAAAATAGCATTTGAATACCTTACTTTCCTTTAAAATTTACATTCCCATTTAACGCTTAACTTTTCTTCAAAATTCCTAATTTTTTCTAACGTAAATATTTTTAAGCTTTCCTATTTGTGTTTCAAATCCGGCTTTTCGTTTAAAATTCCTGGAGTTAAGAAAATGCGCTCTATGCGCTGAGGTGCTCCGAGCCAAAGCCTCACAAAGGATACTTGACGCGAGAAATTAGCTTGCCTTCCCAGCTTTGCGATGCTTGCGTCTTTTTGACGGAATGTCTTACGGTTGCTGCCTGCCTCGGTGATCGCATTATCAAGGTCGATGTTTTCAATGCGTAATTTACGAGGAGGAAAAGCTTTGCTTGAATTTCTGATCTTGTTGTGAGAAAATATATGATGTTTCTGGGCAGTTTATTTGAGAAGCTTTTTTATGATTTTAAGAGGCTGCTGAAGGATAGACGAATGTGTCTTGTTCAGTTCTCGCTTGCACAGTTCCTGTTTCCTTGAAAGCATCACAAATTCACTTACATATTCATGAAATTTGTATCAATTATGCATGATCAACACGGTCTCGCTCTCCAATATCCGGTAGCCACTAAGAGGCTTGTCAAAAAAATTCAACAATATTCATGGTCTGCGGAAAAATGAACTTTTTTGTATTGAGAAAATAAATATTTTCTCATTCAAGCGTATACGTGCGAGTCATAATGTCAATGAAATTGCTCATTTCATACGAAATCAGAGATCTTCCTTGAAAAAATGAAATGAAATAATTGTGTGAGAGAGTTAAAGAAATGGAAATTCAAATATGACGTGAAATGAACCATAAACTAGAAACGCTACCTCGAAAATAAAATACCATCGTTCGCTGTTTGTGAAGTTAACCTTACCTCGATAAAGTTACATTTTACCCCTACACACTGGAAACAACATACAACAACAACAGGTCACCTATGTATTGAATGCACTCTAAAATTTGCCCAAAGTTTTTTATTATTATTATTATTATTATTCATGTGTCTTTCAGTAACCATCAAAATCGATGCACTTTTCCCCCGATTCTTGTTCAACTTATTTTTCGGACATACTTTTCAGAAACTTAACTTTCTGGAATTTGTAACAATTATTGTTACTTTCAAACAGATCGTGACACATTTTTCAGAAAGTGTACTTTAGTAACAGATCGTATCCTCAATACCGCCTGCTCAAAATAAATACTTCCCCACGCGACTGTACAAAAGGCCAAAGGCCTAATTTTCAATGGACGCAGGCAGGGAGTTTGAATGTGGCTGCGTCACCGATAAATACTCTGATTAATAGCGTGATAAATTTGCCCTTACTTATGAACGTCGCCCTCATAAAAGGACCTCCAAATAATACAGAATGGGAACGGGAATGAAGAGCACACTGGAATGTTTTTGTGGGTGTACTAAATTATCTCCATACACAGCATGAGTGCGTGAATGGCGTTATTACGCTTTCATAAAGCTTTCTTTATTTCTCTCTCTGTGCGAATGAAGCAGCGAATCAAATGAAAGCCCTTTTATATAAAGTCCATATTTAATCAGTTTATTCAGAACTATCGTTACCCTGTTTGTTAGAAACATTGTCTTGATGTGTACATTTTTTAGCATTTTGCTCATTTTCATTTCAGGATCATTTTTTTCTACTTGACTCTCAGAGCTTTATTCGTGATCCTCTACCCAATGTCCAACATACGATATAATGTGGCCCACTACCTTGCATCGCTACCACTACTACCACTAGGACCAGTACCGTCCACATAGTACCATTCAAAGGCACCATTCAGTGAATGCAGCAGTACGGTGCGGTGATTTGCTCCATCAAACGGTTTTCAGATAATAATATTTTGCACTTAAACTTGCATATCATCAAGTACCAGTTCATCAGTTATTAATCTCATCTATAATTTTAGGGTTGCAATTGAAGAAAATAACAGCGGTTTAACATGAAAATATTAAGACCATCGAACACACTAAAAAAAATTGATTTGTATTGTGTATTCCTGCAATAAATTTTCTCTGCCATGTTAGGCATGTCAAGGACCTACCTCAAGAAAAAAATACCAGCAATTTAACTATTAAAAATACACTGCTCACCACAGGCTAAATTCATTTCCTGATAAACTTCATCAAACTCAAAAGCCAAACTCAAACACACAGCGTCAGAAATATATTCGACCAACGCGATGTGGGGTAAATAACTTACCCTTTTAAATCGTTAATATAATTATCAATCAATATTGATAAAATTTTAGCAGTAGGCAAATTGTTACTTCCAAAATTTTTGGGCAAAACGAATTTTGGCAATTACTATTCGCTATACAACAAAATGTTGTAATTCTTAAAAATAAGCTTTGCCTATTTCCAGGCTTCGCTCCAGTTCCCGTTGATTCTCAACACTTCCAGCAGTACGAGGCTTTCCAGATGTTGGGAGATCACAAACTGCACCCTGCTCCTGAGAGCGGCTAACTATTCCTCGAACCGTTTTTGGCTCGGGGCGTCTCTGGTTTTGAAATGACGACGGTAAGAAAGCTGCGTTTCCGAAATTGACGCACGGGACTCAAAGTACCACTGTACAATGAGGGTCCGCTCTTCGGTGCTATATCTGCGCATGGTGGCGTCGGAATGCTAGTTCTGAATGCTCTGAAAAATAAAACAAAAATATTTAGAAACAAAATAGTTATGAATTTTTTCATCGTTCAGTAACTTTTGGGCCACCCTATATATGTTACTGTCAGCTGAACTCCATAAAGTAAATCCAAATTCTTAGCTTGAAATATAAAATATGTTGCGTGGGCTCAAAATTTTTCCAACTCTTCAGACTTTAAGCAGCACAAATTAATTACCGATTCAGTAAATAAACCACCTATTCAATAAATAACACTTCTTTTCCCGGTATTACACACTTATTTCATCGTAATACACACATATTTTGATAAATTACGCTCTGGTCCGTCAGCATATGCACTTGCTAAATAAATCCCACTCCCGTTCAAATAACTATGCACCTACGCAATAAATTACGACCTGGTTCAACAAAATACACACCCGTTCAATTAACTACGTCGTCGTTCTAAATTTTGCATCCCAGTTTAATAATTTACTCTCTTGTTCCCTATAGTACACAAATATCAAAGATAATCAATATGCAAGAGTCCCTCGTCTAAAAACGCACAGCAAATGCAGACCATCGTTCAACTTTTCAACACTTTGTTAGTGACAAAACTGTTATCATATTTCTTAGACTTTTAAAGACAATGAAATTTGCATCGTAACATTTTGTTTCTTTTCATGCGAGACCTAATACATGAATATGTTCACCCGCATGGATTTGTAACATTTAATAACTGCCAGTACGTTTATTAAAGCAATTGTTCTTGAGATCATCATGACCGTCATTATTCTGATCACCAAATGCTTTGATCTAATGATTTACCTTAATCACCACGAATATGTATTTTGCCATCATTGTGCCTTTTATCACTGAAATTTTCAACATTAAAATTAAGAAGATATCGTTGAAAATTCCCTGACTGACCTTCACTCACCAAAATGATAAAACAAAAGATTCGTTACTGTCCGTATACTTTTTATCACTTAAAGTCTTTTGATGAACAGAGGAACTTCTAAGAAAACCATGAGGTTCAAATACAATGTCATTAAAAGTACGTAAAACGTGATGAATAAATAGATAGATTTACCACTTCATCAATAAGTAATTATTAACCGAAATGTATGACTAAGAAGCTCTACGTATATCTCCTGCTGCATGACAAAACGCGCATGCGCTCCAGAAACTGAGAGTCGTGATGAACTATGCATCTGTTTGCGGGCGCAGTAAGTGAGAGGTTCCAAGAATTCCTTGAACAATGAGCCCTCTAGTTAACCATTATGTAAGTCTAACCTCAACTTAGAAGCATGAAAATTTGTTCGAGTTATTCAACTCATACGATGCTCAATGCAAATGCGGAATTACTGGGAACGACTTAAGTTTATTTTAACTTCACAATTTAAGGTAAAAATTAAAAAAATAACATCGATTAACTCAACGACTGTAAATTCTTGGGGAACACGAATACGCAAATCACTTTTTTCCTGAAACCAAATCACAATGAAACCTGATCATACCATAAGAGCCATACATTTCTTGGCCTACTTTGTTAAATCATTAAAGCAATCAGCCGAGGCACATCAATTTAGCACAGCGGTTCCAGCAGCAGCGACTGTGAGTGCTGGGAATGAAGACATCGCGCACTCTGCACTGCACTCAGAATGTGCCTAATTTGGGGCAGTTCCGGCCCCGCACCGCTCGTCGCTCCGGCTTGTTTGACTTCGGCCAATCGATGCCAACTGCGCGCCAATTTGTCCTGCCAAGCTAGCTCATTGTGGTGATTTACTGCCACTGCTCGCCAGTGTTGGTGACTGCCACTACTCACCAGTGGTGGTGACTGCCACTACTCACCAGTGTTGGTGACTGCCACTACTCACCAGTGTTGGTGACTGTCACCATCTACTGCCACTACTCAACAACGCTGATGACTGCCACTATCTGCTGCCACTACTCAGCAGTCATAGTGACTGCCACTACTTCTGGTGGCAGCAGTTTTCCCAGTATGCAGTTGTTTCAACATGCAGTTTCAACATCCGATTATTTGAACATGTTCACGAACGTTTTTTAATGAGGCATAACATCTTGTATAATATGTTACGATATCACTCTTTCACATTCACGGGCACTTGATTGATATCCGTGAACTCCCGAAGCAATCACACACTATGGCAAGTCTGTGCAATTCACATCACAAGATTTATGCACAACCCTGCAGGAGGCGGAAGACAAACTCTGCAATTAGCAAGAATTCTTCAGTGTACAAACTGATTCCGCGAGTCGTTGAAGGGAGTGCAGTGTTGCAGGAACTTGGGACATGCCCAGAGCTTTAGGGTAGGACTTCAAGTGTTGCTACTGCGGTGCTCAGTTTTGGCGACTGGGTAAATACAATGTTATGTTACAAGAGCACTTTTTATGCTTCACTCATGATACTACGTCACTTTTTGAGACACATCTGACCAATTGTAACCCACATTATTCAGAAAAAATTAGTCCACTCACTTGTTGATACAACTTTTAAACGAAAAGGTTACGAGTCTTTAACGCTGATTACCTAAATCTCATTTGGTGCATTGTAACTTTCATGTTAACTTCCTGTTCCAACTAATTTTCGTGATTTTCTGTGTGATATTGAAATCTCTCATCATCTTTGTACCTGTTAATTCTTTTAAAAGTGTATTATCAACAATCATTTGAGCTTCATTTCATGGGTAGGTCTTTAGAAGTCTTTGATAATTCATAGCTATATGAAATTCAAGCTGCCTCTACCTAGTATCCTTAATTCATAAGAGTTCTTATGAGAATAACATTTCACCTAAAGACTCAAACTTTTTAAGAAAAGGAACATTTGGCTTAAATAAAGACCGCCTCAACCTACTTAAGAAAAGGAACATTTGGCCTAATTAAAGACCGCCTCAACCTACTCAAGAGAAGGAACATTTGGCTTAATTAAAGACCGCCTCAACCTACTTAAGAGAAGCAACATTTGATTCAGTTAAAGACTGCCTCAATTTAATTTCATGCAATTACTATAGAATTTCCTGTTGACTTGAAGCCCCTCGCCTCCCAATCAGGTTTTAGGTATACTATCACTCGCACGAGCAAATCATAAGTTTGAAAATTATACACTTAGAACAGAGGAGAATAAAATACGGGAACGAGCCGAGCATCCCGTTGCCATACTCAAGTCGCACGCGATCAGACATCAGTCACGCACATGCACATGAGTAGATGTAGAGAAGAATTGATGACTTGGCACCCAGTCTAACTTTTTCGCCGCCTGCATGCATGTTTTTCGCCGCCTAAGTGATTAAAGGGATTAAATTGCTATGGCGGCGAAAAACATGCATGCAGGCGGCGAAAAAGTTGGACTAGGTATTGGATGTCACTCCTAATCATGTCAGAAGCACTGGATACAGTGGACGCGGGTGAAATACTCAACCAAAATTTTACACCATTCTCGTACGGAAATTCTTCTACCTCCCATGTCGCGGTGTATGCTGCTAGTTATAGAAACACGAGACAGGTTTGGTAACGAATAGAGAGGTCCTGTAGAGATAGAGAGAGGTCCTGTAGAGATTGAGATAGGTCCTGTAGAGATAGAGAGAGGTCCTGTAGAGATAGAGAGAGGGTCCGTAGAGGATAGAGAGAGGGTCCGTAGAGGATAGAGAGATGTTCGGTAGAGAATACAGAGAATTTCTTTAGAGGATAGAGAAAGGTTTCATGAAGAATAGGGGGAGGTTCGGTAGAGAATAGAGAGTGGTTCGGTAGGGAGTAGAGAGAGGTTTGGTAAAGCATTTAGAGAGATGTTCGGTAGAAAATAGAGAGAGGCTTGGTAGAGAACAGAGCGAGAGGCTCGGTAGGGATTAGAGAGAGGTTCGGTAGAGAATAGAGAGGTTCCATAAAGAATAAAGAGAGGTGCGGTAGAGATTAAACGCTAGTGGGCAAAGATCACCTTTACCTCGTATGTCTTTTCAGATGGTGAACTCGTCCAAAACCTGATGCATCCAATCCAAAGCCTGATGCATCCTGATGCATCCAATATAGCACCAGACAACTTCACACGTCGAATGCCACTACTCAGATCTAGACGAGTTCACCATCATAAATGCTATTAAATTTTGAAAAAATGGAGTTTGAAAATAAAATGGTTCTTAAAATATCGATGAAAAAGCATCACGACGAGGTCTTATAAACTAGATTGCTATATAAGCTACGAGTATACTAACTCTACCTTAATAGTATCTTGATCAATATAATCTTTCGTGCTGTACTCTGCTTAAAGTATTTTGTTCAAACAACGAAGTTATATTTTAAGTTCAAGGTAACTAAAGAAAAGTCACCAAGTTAGAGATATTGTCAAATTAGTGATCAATTTATGAAAATTGAAGTGCATCAATTGAACAATTAAACAGACCGCCATCCATTTTCCTCAACTTCCCAAATTTGGGCATTTCAGTAGCTTCGAAATTCAAGATTCCACAATTACTATTTCCAACATTTCATTTCAACATTTCTATTTCATTCTCTCTCCATTTGATTCCAACATTTCTATTTCTTTCCAACACTTCGATTTCATTCCAAGATTTATATTTTTCTAAGATTTATATTTCATTCCAACATTAATATTTCATTCCATCCTTTCCATTTAATTTCAAGATTTATATTTCATTCTAAAAGTTACATTTCATTCGAATATTTGTACTTCGTTCGAACATTCCATCACAACATTTCTATTTGATTCTCACTTCACTGTGGCACACACGTCGCTTCCAGAGCTATAGTTTGCCCCCTGAACACCGCGGTTGCATCGGAAAGTTTACAGTCTAAAGGAAAAGTTGAAGATTTTACAAGTGGTTCTCTGATTGCAGCAGCTTTTTGCCTCCGTGCTGACGGGGAGTGCTTGCAATGTGCCGCTTCTTTTGGCCTTATTTGAGTTGTTCCTTTGTTTCTTGTGGCCTTATTTGAGTTGTTCCTTTGTTTCATGCGGCCTTTTTTGAGTTGTTCCTTTCTTTCTTGTGGCCTTATTTGAGTTGTTCCTTTGTTTCTTGCGGCCCAATTTGAGTTGTTCCTTTGTTTCTTGCGGCCTTTTTTGAGTTGTTCCTTTGTTTCTTGTGGCCTTATTTGAGTTGTTCCTTTGTTTCTTGCGGC
>JACJUY010004943.1:35796-58712 GCA_014220935.1 Platorchestia sp. MABIK
CGGCTGACATTCTCCGCTGAAGCGAGCTTTCTGATGTATTTTTGTTGATCTTCTCCAACTTTTTTGCGGTGGCGTCGATGAATTTCACTTTTCTTTGTTTGTCTTTGTGAATTTTTTACGTTTGGACAGTCGACTCAGCCTTTGAAGGTGTTTCAAGACCTTTTAAACCCCAGATGTTCTGGTGCGAAACTTGAAAACTTTAAAAATGTGTCCAAGCAGTTTTCATTCTTGGAATAGTTCTTAGATGCTTACTGTTCACAATCAAAAATAATTGTAAAGGAATTTCTGAAGACTTAGGAGCTCAGGTATGGACAACATAACATGTAGTTTAACACTAAATTGAACAAAAAATTCAAATAATGAAATTCGACGAACAATTTTTTTCAAAACGTCGACACTTCGTCTGACCTCATTCATATTAGTCGCATTTCGTTCATCTTAATTAGTTCTTGTGCACACATTTTTGATTACTTAAAAAACTCGAGGTAAATAATTAGGGATTAAATCAGCGGAAATTCAACAAATAATGGTTTGTTTTCCAACTTTTCAACTTTACGAAATCGTTCCAGTTCATCACGTGTTGAAGTAGTAAGAAATTCACTTTTTTTTTTTGTCGATACGCTGTCAACCTTTAAAAAATCCACTAGCTCTGTAGTCTACAAAATGTGACGTTTCGGTGTACAAACATCTTCAGTCAGAAAATATACTCATAATTTGTTCCGTCACATTGATAGAATACAAATCTTATGCATAAAGCTACATCAGACAAAAAGAAGCCTACGTTAATTTGATATTAGGCTAAATCAAATAATAGAAGCCTTACACATCCATAAACTTAAACCTGCTCTCAACGAAAACACTCATGACTTTCTTTCTCTAAAATTGTTTACTAGAACTGCAGCTTAAAAGCTTGATGTAATCACTCGATCGTTCATTTCGCCCTTATCGATTGTGCTATTAACATCTATAGCTATGCAATACTGTTACCTAGTCATGCAAGTACATATTTCTGTGAAGCAAATTTTGCCTCTAGTCAGTTTCTTGTGTTGTGATTTTCTACATTCCTACTTTGTGTGATGTAGCTTTCTTTGATTTGCATTTCATCTGTATGAGTGAAGTATTTGTTTTGTATATCTTCAGCCTAAAGATGATGTTTGTACATCGAAAAGTCGTTTTTTGTAGACTACAGAGTCCGTGAATTTTTTAGCAATTGACAATGTATGAACAAAAAAATAATTATTTGATTAAAAAAGGAAAAAGTATAGATCAAGATCCATCATAAAAAAGAATAATAAAGGTTAACTTTATCAAAACAAATAGTAGAATACTGATGAATATGAGAGCTTCAGTGATTCTTTCTTATTATATCCGAATATAAAATCAAATTGAGTTTTTTTCAGGTTTATCATAATACCTTGTTTAAATTTCTCAAATGAGAAAAGCGGTTCAACAATTCAATCATGCTCAATTTCGTTGGAACCAAGAAAGAACCTCAGACAAATCAACCATGTTTGAAAATTTGTACGATTAAAAATTGGAAAAATTTGAAGATGAATTCCAGAAACAATTAACTCTACAAAATTATTTGCCAATTACGAGATGATGGTTGAAATTGCTTCATTGAAAACGGGGTAATTTAATAGATAATTAATGGTTTTAAAACGTAGCTCTTCGTGGAATTATATAAGGTTGAAATTATTTTTCAAATCTTCAAAAAGTGTTGAGGGGTCACACAACTTAGCATGGGAATAAATCAAATTCAGTCTGTATCATATTGTTAAACCGTTTAGAAGCGACTGCGAACCATTTGACGTCAACCATTGCATAACATTAGTAAGAAGCACTCGAAGAAAAACGGTTGTAAATTTGATCAATACTTTTTTAGGGATTAAAATATCATTTGTGTTTTTGTGTTCCTTATAATCGAATAACATAAAAGTATGTTTTCAAACCCATCATGACTTACTATGGATTGTCACTTGAATATTATTTATTATTTAAATATTGAACATTTACTCACGCGTGAGCTTTGTTGCAAAAAAAGTGTAGAAGTATTGTCGAGTATCCTCTTGAAAGGAAATCTTTTATTCAAACTTAGATTGGAAAAATTGAACTTAGCCACCTAAGTTATCACTATATGAATTTGATTACGAACTTCGACCACACCTGCACCGTGCTAATTCAAAGCATGAGTTTTCATTTCACACAGTTCACCATTCACACACTTCAACTGCGCCCGGCACTCGGCACAAGTAGAGCTCTCCTCAGCTAGAGCTCACGCAGTTGGTGAAGTTTCAGAAAATGTTTCATTTAACGCAAGTACAATTAGATTTCTGTACGAACTAATGTGCTCGGCACGCTCACAGCTTAAGCCACGAAAAAAAGACCTAGTCTCTAACATTGCAGCAAACGTTGAGTCACAATATTTCTTCGGACTTTTTTATTCTATGATTCAATCTGATTGGTGAGATAATCATAGTAATAAATTAACAAAGAAAATATCCATTTTGAAGTGCAAAATGCTATTTTCTAGATCTACATAGTCAAGGAGATGCTTGAGTCATCAGATGAGCATTCAAGTGCTATGCGAGAAAATTCTCTGACCGTCTTTCAAGGTATCGATCATTATTTTTATACACCCTCACAACTCTCACAACTCTACTTCAACTTTGAAATCGATCCACGTATTCAGTTTCGTTAGTGTATTCTGAAATAGTGTGATTATGGAAGCAATATCAAACGCAATCGCTTGAGAAGAAAGTCTAATAATACCATGTTCTTTTTCTCAGCAGATTCTTGTTTCACGCGCTTTTACCTCAGTACTGAGTTAGCATAGAAAGTTTCGAGTTCGCCAGAAATTTTATGACTTTGAGTACAATGAGCTGTAATGCCAAAGTAGCATGCAAATGCAGCTCCGTATCACTGAAATGGTAACCCTATGAATGATGTGTGGCATACCGAATTGATAACATGTGAAATAAATTTATTAGCACTAAGAAACGAGTAATATGAAATCAACCCGGCAGCAACAAAGTGATAGCGAAATAATTGCAAACAACTGTAGGAAAAGGAAATTTAAAACTAAGTGAACCCAGCGTGTCGGAACCGGAATAATAGGAACGTGGGTGCAATGCCTTAAGATTGACTGTCAGTTCACTCCAACAAATATAAAATGAGAACTGAGTGAATTTGTAAAAACTTGAGTGCAACCTCAAACTGACAACATGATTTTTGAATGCATTACGACAGACCGTAGCAAACACAACAATGTAATTGTTGTACTCCAGTCCCCAAAATGCTGCATCTCGTTCGCGAAAATCAACAGTTCCGAGTTAGAGAAGTTGAAATGATGTTTGTATAGAAAACGGGTATTCTTAATAATGATAATGGATATTTTCAAATTCGTCTATTGTAATTGGTTGTACGCTGGTCTTGAGCTTGAAAACCCGGATCGTGGCTCATTAGTCTTGTTTCACTATTTCTCGGAAGACATCACTTGCGTGATAAATTCGCATGACATACATTTCTGCTTCTGTTGCGATACCTTACGTTCTAAAGTTTTTCTGACCATCGACAGAACAGAAACAATTATTAATGAACTACGTATTCACTATGATTGTTAAATACCAGCACATGAATGTGACAGTATATTTTCTGAGCTCTATATGAGCGACATACGAACAAATGCCGCCTGGTTTGCGGAACTCTTGTGGTTTTCTTGCAATATTGCGTAGACTGGAAGAGAACCAGAATTTAGGACCTGAATAGCATGCACCGATGCTCTCATAAGACCAGAAAACATTGAAGCAAAGCCCTCAATGGAGCTCGAATGCAAGAGAAAAGACGAGATTGTGAATGCGTTGCCTGACTATTGTTGGATTAAGAATATATTTTGCAAGTATGAAATGCATAAACATTGGCTGCTGCACTCAAGTACGGCCGTAATTGGCAGCCCGAGCCCGCTTTTGTCTTCAGACGCAGAGAAATATGCCTTATGAACAAAGCCAACGACGACTTCGCCGACGAGATCTGCTACACGAAAGGCGAAGCTCTGCACATAAATGTTCGCGGGTAACAGGCAGCAAACACAAAATCAGATCTTGTAGAATGTTCAAAATATTACAGAAGTGTCTTCTCAGATTTTGATTGTGTATGTATCAGAAACTATGCTGAGTAAAACGTTGAAGTTTTTTCTAAATCGACGACACACGACTAAGAATTTTCTGCTCTTAATTTTTGGCCGAAACCTAAAAAGTGAATTATTTGTAGAACAATACCTCTTAATTAGCATTGCTTTGAATTATTCATTCTAGCAAATATCAGTTATATTGTTTGCACTAAAATTTTCGTTTTCCATTCAACATATCGATCAGGACTTGTGTATCCGTTAAAATAGTTGGGTTGTACATGGTTTATCCGAGCTGTTAATTCTCATACCAAACTGGGCGACAGTTGTGAAGGTCATGTCTATTTTTTTTTGCGTAAAACAGTGATGGGAATTGTGAAGAGAATCTGTATAGGAACAAAATCGATAATCACTTTCATTACAACACCATTGCATCTTGGCTAGGGTTTTAATATGAGTTCTCGGTTTGACGAGTATCTTCCTCATGCTCAGATTTGGATTCTTGCTGGAGCAGCAGTTGTTCTGTTTCGGATGTGACAACAGGATTTTAAGTTCTTCTTCCAATGCATGAAAGTTTCTTAAATTCCATAGTACACGTATGCGTTGGGACAGCCATATTGCATAAGGCTGATCCAAGCAAACAGTCAGGTGCTTCTCTTCCTCAATCGACGTCTTTGAAAGAGCTAGGCACATTTTACTAGGAGAATGACTCAATATTTCTATGCATTATGTGCAGAAATGTTTTTTTCTGAAATGTGCTTAGGCTTGCACAGCTGAGGCATAAAGGTTAACTTTGCAAAATACGTTATAAGAGATTTTCGAAGCAAAAAAATATTTACGTATTTGACGACTGCAATAATATTGCTCAGTTCCTTTAACGTTGTCCTTTTCAAATAATGTCCATATTTAAACAGCGGAAAATCATTTAGAAATTTGGTTGAGTTCTTGATTTTCTTCTTAAATCTTATAGCGACAGGGTTGTGAATAATAGCAAGTTTTTAAAATGTGTTGGAAGAGCAATTGCGAGTAAGGGCTTCCTCGTGTAATCCCTTTTCGCAATATAAGCTATGATTTTTTTCAAATACTCCTACAGTTTCTTCAAATGTTATACGAGTTTTTACGCTTATAATGCAATAAAATGCAATACATTGAGAGGTTGTGCTGAATCTGGCATTAAAGCCGTTAATGAACAAATGATAATTCACCCCTAAAAAGCTCAGTTATGATGAGAAACAGTCATGTTTTTTTTTTCTATGAGGCTATTTGAAGTTCCGAGCCCGATGCATTCTGACTTATAATTAATGAGGTTGGAAATGCTAGTGCGAGTTTGACTATTGATTACTATCAAGAATTCCGAGTCCTATTTATTGTTAAATATGAGGGTTTATATATTTATCCTGAAAGTTATTCAGATTTATCATGTTCCATGCTAAACCCCAGGACTTCCCAAGAAAATTACACATAACTAGCAGGTCCCGTGAAAATTCCACGGACAATCCCACAGTTAAGTTAGGTGGACTTGGTCATCATTGGCTCACCAATTCCAACCTAATCTATTCTAACCAAACACATCCAAACATATTCTAACTTATCCTACCCAAACCGTTCCTGATAATATGTCAAACATGATAAACCGTGAACCCATGATAAAAATTCCGTCAACATCACCTAACCTATCTTAACCTATCCTAACCTAACATATCTTACCCTAACTTAAACCAATGTCATCATTCAGCTAGGTGGACCCGTGATAAAATTCGGTCAACATTCAACATTACCTTACCAATTCTAACATGACATATTCTAATCTAACCTAACCTACTCTTATCTAACATATTCCAACCAATCCTACCCAAACCTATAGTAGCCAAACCGGTCCTGATAATGTCAAACATAAAAAAAACGTGGACCCGTGAAAAAAAATCCATCAACATTACTGAACTTATGCTAACCTAACCTATCCTAACCTAAGATCATAACCTAACCAAAACTGATCCTTATAATATGTCAAACATAAAAAATCGTGGACCCGTGAAATAATTCCGTCAACACTATCTAACCCATGCTAACCAAACCTAACATATCCTAACCGAACCTATCCCGGTAGTACGTCAAACATAAAAAACCGTGTCCCTTGAAAAATTTAAGTCAACATACCCTAACTTAACATATCTTTAACCTATCCTAACCTGACATCTTCAACCTATCCTAACCTAACATACCTTTAACCAATCCTAACCTAACATATTTTAACCTATCCTAACCGAACTTTAACCAACGTCATTGCTAAGCTAGGTGGACTCGTGAAAAATTCGGTCAAAGTTCGGTCGAAAATTCTAACCTAACCTATCCTAACATTTATACACTAACCTATCCTATGCTAACGGAAGCGTTCATGATAATTTGTCAAACATAAAAACCGTTGACCCGTGAATAAATGTCAACATTAGGTAACCTATGCTAACTATCTTAACCTAACCTATCCCAACCTAACCTATCCTAACCTAACCTATCCTGACCTGACCTAACCTATCCTGACCTAACCTATCCTGACCTAACCTATCCTATTCTATCCTAACCTACCCTAACCTACCTTAACCTATCCTAACCCTACCTATCATTACTCAACCTAACCAATGCCATTGTTAAGCTGGGTCGACCGGTGAAAAAATTCGGTAAACATTACCCAAGAGATTCTAACATAACATATTCTAACCTAACCCATGCTAACCTAACATATACCAACCTATCCTATCCATTCTGCTTGTTTCCTTATATATATATAGTACCTTCTTAGACACGATACCACGAGTCACGGCGCCTTCAAAATAATGAGCAGAAGCCCGTGTGGATTAAACGGTTTCAATAGTTAACTCACTTCCAAGCATATAAGGGTAGAGTGTGAAGGAAATGTATTTTATTGGCATTCTTTGATGTAACAAGATTCCTGAAATAATAACTGCAATTTAAGCTCAAAATTTTATGCAATGAAAGTTTAAAGAAATGAACGAAAAATTAGAGAAAAATAAAAACAATGGGAAACATAAAAACTGAATAAAGAATAAAATAATTTAATGAATAGAAAAAATTAAAACAAAGAGAAAAAATTGAATTAAATAAAAATACTAGAAACATAACTACAAAATAAAAGTAAATTTGATTAATAAAGAATGAATCAAAAATCAATCAATAAAAAAGTAAACAAAACATCATAAATTAAAAAATTGAACAAACAAAAAAAATTATTAAAATTAATAGAAAAGATTAAACCATAATAAATTTTAAAATTAACAAAAAAGAATAAATCAATGAAGAAAATGGCAAATAAAAGATACAAAATGAACATATTAAAAAAATGAAAAAATCAAAAAATGAAAAACTTGAAAAAGTGAAAAATTGCAATAATTTAATAATTGAAAAAATAAGAAAAACGAAAAATAAAATTAACAAGCTTGAAACAATAAAAAAACATTAAATGATTAAATAACAAAATTGAATAAAGAACTTAACAAATACAACAATTAACAAATAAAAAATTCAACAAATGCAAAATTAGCAAATAAAATATAGCAAAAATGATACGAATAATTTAAAAATAGTAAAAAACCATTAGATGAATAACAAAATTGAAAAGAAACAAATAAAATATATTAAAATATGGAAAAAAGAAAAAGTGAAAAATGAAATGTTAAAAGCAATAAGATAAAGAAATTGAAAAATAAATAAAAAAACAAAAACATGAAAAAGTAATAAAAAGAAAACAGCAATACAGCAATAAAACATTAAGAATATCTAAACCTAACCTAACTTACCTATCCTATCCTATCCAGCCTATTGGATGTGGAGCGTTACCCACGATTTTAATTTTAAGCGTATTAATATTTAGAATATAGGTAATAGAAGGGTTAGGAAAATTCATATTCAGCATATGCCTCCGTCACCCCTGCGGCGATACAGAAGTTCTCAGAGGATTATTAATTTATTATTAAAACAGAAGTTCTCAGAGGATTAAATATAGTTCGTTGGAAAGGCTCAATTGATCCTGAGTTATTTCGAATTCCTCATTAGTTTGAATTGAAAAAATAAAATGTGTGAATTAACGGCAGTTTTTTATTCAGTCAGCACCAGCAGCTTCGTTGCATAGTCTGGAAGTAAAGAACATGGATCACGTCCTTCATTTAACCTCATTGTCGCCACAACACGCTCAGGCTTGCTCAAGTGCACCGCAGGCAGCTCTGCCGGTATAAAGTATACTTTGGCATGCCACAGCGTGAAAGTATGGCCAAAGCCCTGTACGACTGGTATACATTTTGTTGCAGGCTCACGTGTATACGCCTCGTGGGGCGCTTCACAAGACCCATGAGGGTTTAAATTAGACATTGAGCGCGCCACGTAGTTTGTGCTGCTTACGGCGCACTGGCTGGTTTTGAGTCAAAACCAGTCAGTCTGTGGCCAGCCGCTATCAGAGATAGATTGCAGTTGACGAGCTTGTCTGAATATTGTTGCTGCATCGTAGGCTACGTAATCGTTTGTATGTACGAGCGAAATGTCACTATACTCGTACATTTTCATTAAAATATAATGGAAAACAGCCTCCTTATATTTGCAGCTTTTAGTCTGCCTAAGGCATTCATGAGCTTAGTACATTTCAATTAAAAGCAATGTAGTTTCTCGCGGCAGTGTTGCGTCAGACAGTCAGCATAATGGATGAGCGAGGGGCAGTACCTTACCATATGACTGCTAACTGCACACTGACCGGTCTAGAGTTGCGAGGCTCTCGATTGTTCGATCAGAGTGAACAGGGAACTTCGTATACACACACACACAAATATGAGTCTGAGTGGTGAGCCTCGTATATAAGTGTCGCGCGTCACGGCCGAAATGTCCCCTAGTGTAAACACCCCTTAAGTTCATGCACTTTCACACCTGGTGCACAACGTTGAAAAACTAAAATTTTTTAGTTGGAGTGCGGACGAGCATGTTTAAACCCCTGTGCTCTCGAAAGATATTGTCTTTTACAATCAAACCTAAATGTTTCTTCTCCGACTTTACAGAAAGCCTCGCAGATTCTCTTCAGTGATATTCAATTAAGAATATTTATCACACGACCTTTTCGATGAAAATAGAAAATTATTTGACGATGTCCCATCATAAAACACAAAAAACAGAAACAGGTATGATAAAAGAACAAAGAGTCATGTGGTGGTGTAGTTTTGAGAATAAAACGGCTCCAAAATTTTGGTCACTCATTTCCAGCAGAAAATAACATATCCTTAAATTAAGCTATGGTAAATTAACTTGAATACATTTGAAAATTGAATATGAAACTATTGAGAAAAAAAGTAATCGCTAGGATCCCATTACTACTGTAAGAAAATATGGTTTTAACTTTTTTCAAGAACTTAAATTTTTAATAAGAAAGATTCCACAACATGAGAATTAATTTATTCGTTGACTGATTCAAAGTGAAAATCATCCAAATTTTTTGAATCAGATAACCGATCAGGGGCGTCATGTTTCACAGCAGGAGATCGAACGTGACAATAAGACGGTATAAAAAATGAAATGTGTGATGAAAAATCAATAAAGAAAACCTAAACTCACATGATTAACTGCCATGACTTTTTAGCGTGTTGTTGAGTTCGTAAAATGTGCATAACATTCTATTTTATGATGCTAACTTGTTAAAAATTTTCGTGCTTTTCAAGATAGCTAAGTGGAATATGTAATCGTATTTTATAATCTTCGGCTTCTTTGATATAGAAATTAGTGTCACTCTTCTTCACCGTGTAATTTTAATTCATATTATACTAGACTTTTTCCGAAAAATAAGTCCGATTTGTGTTCATCTCACTTCAAAGAAAGTTGCCACTTTCACCAATCTACCCTCATTTCACATTATAATTCCTGTCAATAAGTAAAGTTCAACTTCACACCATTGTCGGAAGTCTTTAATTGCTTTCTAGCCTTATGGATGAAAGGCCATGTGAACTATTCAAGCATACTTCGAACTAAGTTGCTACTTTCACCCCCAAAAACCCTCAAGCACTTCATTTACACATGTTTATGATTGCAGTGAATTATTAAAAGGCCCTGTTTGACACGAATTTAATGTTCATTTTGTTGTGTGTAAAGCTCATTTGCTAAAATTGCTTTGAGACCCAGGTGCGAAACAATAAATTAAATAAATGAGATATCTATCCAAATGAATGCATGATATAACGAGTCAGGCAACGCTTAGCGGCTGTAAGTCAATCAGATGACCAACCGCCGAGGTGCATTTAGGTTGAGGAAGAGTGAAGACTAAAGCCCTGTACACACCTTGCAACTTCGCGTGCTTCATGCCGCATTGACGAGTTGCCGAGCGCTCTCTGACCGCTTGGCAGCATGATGCCGCATCAGGAACAAAAAGTTCAGTTAAGGGGCTTTCACACGATCAGTTTTTCTGTCAGTCACACTCACACTCATTGACTGTGGTCAAAACACTCGCGTTCACACGTACGTTCTCGTGACTGAAGTGGCGCGCCGCTGGCAGGCTCGGCGGTAGTTTACAATGTATTGTCGGGATTGATTCGCCGTGTCCAAAGCAAGCTCATTCATTGGCTTTGCGATCAAAAAGGTGAATAAACTTCGCAAATAGATATTGGGTTAATGAATGGCTAGCTAAACATTCACAAAATGGGAGTTAGAACCAGATTTGCAGGGAGTGAGGGCTAAATCACCAGATTTCGTTCAGTATATATTTGCGCATTTCTTTTTCCTTGTCGTAGCATTTGTAAAATTTGGTTACACTAAATCTAACAAATGCTACAACTAATCCAAATGTAATAATCTACTTTATAATAATTTCAAGTCCAGGAAATATTTCCCGCCCGTTCTATACAGTTTTACATGTACCAGCGTGCAATAGTACAGCTCGTAAATTGAATTTTTTTCTTTCAGAATTATATTCGTTCTTTTCCTAGCAACACAGTAAATATTTAAATAACTGAAATCTGGCGGATATTTGTTAGAACTGTATGATTGAATGCACGCGTAAATCTGGCATTCGCAAGCAAATATTTTAGAAATATTAATAAGCCTCTCAAATTATGGGTAAACTAATAAACGTTTAGATTTATTTCACGAAACATTTGCATGCTGAAATTATATGTTAAGGAGAATCCATGTAAATAGTTGTTTGTGTTATTTTAAAAATGACGGATAAATCGTTGAAATCGCATTTACGGCCATATATTGAATCTTTTCATTCTAATAAACAAAATAATGTGCCTTTGCTGTATTTCTTGAGTTAATATTAACTAAGATTGAAAATGTAAATGACCCTGACGCTGCAACAGGACGAATGCGTTATGATATGTTTCTAACAAATTAACCATTGTTTACCGCATCATTATGAATACTGAAAAAGTACGCACCTTGGAACTAGGTGCTACCCCCAGGAAAATAACAGATTTCTTGGAAGCAAGTGCTCTAAAATTTTTCCTAAACCATCTTCGAAATGTATTAATTTTTTTCTCCAAGCCATTCTCATTAAACTAATACTGTGTTGCATCATTAACATATTTGAGCGACTTGCTTCTTATGTCTCTGCTCTTGTATTCGTTGCTTTGCACTTTCTACAAAGGAGGCTGCTCATGAAAATAGCTAATTTATTATTGAGACCAGGCAACGACCATTTGACACGGGAGAGCGACCGTAAACATCCTCACTAGACGCCGGGCTGGCAGACACTGACACGCAATTAGGAGCAACGCGACAGTCAAGCCAAGCCGTCAATGAGTGCCGAATAGAGAGCGAAGAGAGCACGCATGCCCAAATATGGTGTTGAAGAGCTGTGACTGAGTGTGACTGACAGAAAAACTGATCGTGTGAATGCCCCTTTAGACCGATTGCTGTCGCAGGCGCACCACGGAGCTAGTATATAGGGGAGGGAGCATAGTCGACTGAAAAGAGAACCAGATTTTGAGATTTCTCTCATGTCTGTGACAACCAATAGCGTTCTCGCTGCTTTGACGTCAGTTACCGACTGACTATGGCGGGGTGTACACGCACGCTGAAGGTCTTATCGCTGCCAAGTTAGTGTTATATTTATCAACAATCCTCTGGCAAGGATTAATTTGGTATTCTTTAATTCCGAAAGATTATAAATTGTCTTTCCACACTTGAGGACACTTAATAGTATCAGAATTACTAGCTATTAAGATACATTAACAGTTGAAAACTACAAAGATTACAGGCCCTTAAATAACACAACAAATTACAGAGTGACTTTCACGCCCACCTCACCCTTCGATTTGTTGTGCAATACTAATCTTGCTTTGGGAAATGGGAGGCGGAGTTGTAGAGGAGGTAAGGAGAAGCCAAGCGTCTGTGATTGGCTCTGAGGTAGTCACGTGTGGGGCCGTGCGTATGCCTCAGTCTCTCAACTTTTGCAACTAATTTGAACCCGATCGGAATCGGCTATGCTCCCTCCAGTATATCCTAGCACCATGAGACACACGAAGTCAGTGTGAGACAAGCAGGCATTGAGAACGGTTATGGTCTCACTGATGCGCTCCGCGATGAGCCGAGCACATTGTCTTCTGACATCCTCCTCCTCTCAAAGCTTATCGGCAACTGACTGTAAAGCACACGTAAAAGTTAAGACGTTTCTGCTCAAACTCTTGTAGTTTTCTAGGACATATTCTGTTAACATTTTTCAATGTTTTGTGCAGCTGCACCAAAATATATCTCATTTATATTGCCATAGTTTGAGGGGTTGACAAAATTTATTTTGCAATTGTCATTCGAAATCAACAGATCCCTTTTATGAAGATGTCCGTAATAATTTTCCCACATGTAGAAGCAAAATTCATTTTTGTAAGGGGATCTTGAAGATTTGCTGATAATCTCGAACAAATTCAGTTGAATTTAACTCGCATTAATATGAAAAGTTTTGTAACTGCCAAAAATAAGGGTGATTTCCTCGTTAGGGCATAATTTATTGAATAAACTATCAAAATCTTTAAAACGTACCAAAATTCGGCGCTTTAGGCTACCGTCGTTCCAAATGTACACCAGAGTGATATTTGAAGCAGATCGTACCAAATTTGTACGAACGTACCAATTTCGGTAACCCTGGACTGCAGCTGCACCGCGCGCTCATACACAAGCCAGTCTGTACAGCAGCGGTTGTTCCGTGACACCACAATGGCGACAAATCGTATTGACGCAGTGCAAAGTGTGTAGTGGGCTTAAGAATCGACTTTTGCCAGGACAGATCCCAAGTTGTCAGCCGATCGAATCGAGACACGATCTAGGAACCTAGTAATCGCCTCCTAAACGATTACAAGAGCCATGAACATCCTGTTATCATTTTCTTAGATAAGATGGCCTGCACGGTGAATCCAGTCGTGAATAAGCCGAAAGATCTCGCGGTTAGCTTCTGCGAGGATCTTTCTGAGGTCCACCGTACGTATGTAGGACCCAACAAACTGTCATCGTGATGCCATGGCGAAGTGGTTGCAAATGGTTAGAAGATATCACACGCGTGGGTCAAAACAGACTAAATCAAACCTCTAGTGATTACACAGATGTACTTGTCTGGAAAATCTTACCTTGGGTTCAAATATAATCAAAAACCAAGATTGCCTGTTTCAACGGGATGGTGCCATAGAACACAAAGCAGAAGAAGCGCTGGAGTAGTTAGAATTGAACATTTGGCTCTAGGCGAAGCTCTGTGCACTGTATAGGGCACACTCTGTGCACTATATTCTTTCAAACTTGTGAAAATTATCTGAAAAAAAAAACTTTAATACCTAGAGAAAAAATGTTTAACATGAGTTGTTCTCCATTGTTTAAAACACACATCTGTTTAAGGTATTGTGAAAATTCAACAAAGAGTTTGGGTAGGTTGATGCTTGAGAAATTTTGTTGCTTTTGGAATAGCATGTTTGGCGACGCAAAAAAATATCGTTGACAAGTTTTTTCTTTGTATACTGGAAAGTATTTTCAAATGCAAAATCAAATTATTCGTAGTTAGTTTTGAGAGTGCTGTTGAAGAATGTCATTTGTTGCTCAGTTTTCATCGTATATTTGTTTGTGAGATTTGTTTCCATAAATGCTTCCGAGTATATCATAAGCAGCCCTTGGGATATAATGAAAATTCTGCTTCTTCTGTTGGAATTTGTAAGTTTACTGTAGTGCTATATTTTGCAGTGATTCAATGTGTACACAGCTATGTATGGTGTTGCGTTGGTTATGTGCGTGCACACTGTTTCGCAGCTACTAGACCATAGCAATGTGTGGACCTGACGCACGGTTAGTGATCGAGTCATGCCAATGCTTGGAGCTGATACATTGTTAGTGATCAAGTCATGCCAATGTATGAAGCTGATGAATGATTGACGTACGGCTAGTGCGCCACGGCTGTGAATGGGACTTATACGCTGCAAATGAGTCACTGCAATGTAAGGACCTGAAACATGGCCGGTGAGTTATAGCAATGACACGAACAATGGCTACGCACACTAGTTAGGGAACACACGCAGTTTACAGGACACTTCTCAAACGTGCATAGCTGACTTGAAAAAACAGTAAACTTTAGATAATGATGTAGCTTACGAGCCGTTGTTTCTCAAAATATCGTTCGAAATTCACCTCTAGATTCACTACTTCCCTAAAATAACTAAACGTATCTTAAAAACAACTTTTGGTAACCCTCCTGCGCTTCAAAGAGCTCATAATTGAGCATGGGCTCGGTCGTGACAGTGTGCTTCCAATAAGAAATGAAAACATTTTAGGAAAATCAATAGACGTGCAAAGGATTCTGCCACCCGTCACTTCGCGCTAACAGGGCAAACGGACGCTGGCACGAGACTGTAAGCAGGCCGAGGCAGTCGCTTTACTGCCCTTCAAATGGCCCGTCTAGAGACAGTCGGACTTAAATGCTTCTCGGGCTCTGCTTGAGTGTTGTTGCAGTCAGCCTTGCAGCAATGGGGGCATTTTCTAGTCGACTGATTTTTGAGTACATGAAATGAGGGAACTGATGAATCTCATCACTGGAATCGCTTGAGCTTTGTTCAACTAGCAAAGGGAATTCACTCCCGTTAATTGAAGAGGGAGGTTCAAACAAAAGTTATCACGTACTCTCAAAAGTAATTACTGACCTTTTCTTCCTTGCTGAATTCAAAAACTGTGCTACAAGCATGTTGCAGTTTTCTTCTCATGATGCACGAAAAGAAAGTTATAGATATGAAAAAACCATCTCATAAATTTTTGAAGCAATAAAATAATAGCAACATTTCAAATAAGTCAGCAGGTCAAAAGCACCGAGTTTCGACTTATGCTTTCATTTTGCCAGCAAAAGTTTTAAACAATTTACATTCTCATCAGAGCATAAAAATTATTATTGACTTCAACAAAGTAGATCAGTGTCTCAAAGGACCAACTGAATCCTCCTCAAGGCAAAATAATAGCTACTCCCTGACCATTTACTAAATATTGGCTTTGGGTTGCACCGCCAGGCCATTTTCTTTAAATATGAAATATTCAATGTTGTAATTCGACTCCGAATAGTGAAAAAATTGAAATTAAGATGACTGTTATTTTTAAAGTGATTTCCAAAACCTGTCTGTATCGCGGATGTCAAAACACCTTTTTTTGCTATCAGTGAAGCTTTACAACTGATGTATACTGACACAAAGTGGACTCCAACTCACTTATTTAGACGTACTTCATATTAATATGAGGCACTAAGCATCGCACAGTTTGTTGGTGTGGTACATTTGAAGAATTCCTTAATTGCAGTTAGTAGAGAATTAGTTCAGTTATAGATTCTATTGAAATCAACGAGAAGTTGAAAAGCTTTATACATTCTAGCTTTAAGGCCATTTCACAGTGAACTCGATGAATAGAATGAGCGCACCAATTTAACATGGAGGAGTCGGAGTCTGATTGATGAGCGGCATAAATTTACGAAGCTTGCATATTTCACCGCGATTTGAATTGTGTTCAAGTTGCTGTGATAGTTTTGCAGGAGTAAACGTGCGAAGCTTTAATGATTATGTTTGTTCGGCAGGATTTGTAGTTGTGTTAAATTTAGTTAAGTTTTTTCTCAAAAAAATTAAGTTACTGGCAATTTCAGCGTCTCAAATGCAGAATGAGATGAGGTATGTAACATACATATTGCTAACGAGTAAAATAATACGTTAGCAGCTACACAAAACCTTTAAGCCATAAAATGCATCACTAACGAGTAAATTTCACTAAAGTTCAGGACCTTACTTATGTCGATGATAATCATTAGCTATTTAAGTCCCATATATAGCTGTAGTTTCTGACCACTGAAAGAAAAAGTGCGTCGGTTTGAACAACAGCGCATTACACTTTTGGGGATTATGGTGAACGAACCTCATCATTGCGGGAATGGAAGCAGGATTACAGATGATGCTTTGGAGATTATTTGAGAAAAAAAATCTTCACTGACAACACGAAAACACCTGTGTCTATCCGAAGCTATAACGCAAAATGCGAGGGTTACAAAAACAGAATAAATTGCTTATCTCTACTGCGTCGGCAATGAAAGAATTTGCTTTCAATATCAATGTAACATGCCTAAGCCGAGGCAATGTTTATCGTTGCCTTGCTCGTTGATTGATAGCCGTTCGTTAGGGCGTAATTGAATAAAAGGAGTCTTTGTTCAGCATCCTCTATGGCTTCCCTTTCGAAATACGATACGAAAACATCTGAATCCTACATTTGCATATACATATGATAGACCGTTCTAGACACGAAACACCCACATTATGCAGTAGAAATTATTGAGCGGGTGACCTAGATATTCTGTGAATGGTATCTTGATAACACTCGCACAGATATTTACGATACTATCTGTTGATGAACTGAATATGCCCTCATTAAAATACAACTCACATAATTTGATCATTCTAGCCCATGATCAACTCAAAAGCGCAAATGAAATTTTCAGGATACTTCTACCTGCGTTAGGAATGGTTATTGCAAATTACCTGATGTTTTGCCAACAAATTGGAGCCTCGCATTCCGAACAAATCCCCCAATCCGTCTGCGTTTTTGCTCCCGTGTCTGTACGGCTCTGGAAAGTTTCCGGAGGGACTCGTTTTGCACACAAATGTGCTCTCCTAAAATTTTACAGGCAACGAGACTGTCGCCGGTCTCAGTTAATCAGCCTAAGTCAGATGATTCTTTTGGTCTGCTTTTCACAAGAGATGGAGAGGCGAGCAAATATTGAAGGGTCACTTCCACATTCCCATTGAGAGTCGTTGGAAAATGCTGTCCATGTGACATGAGTAATTAGAACGGTAATAGAAAACTGCTCATAACGAGCTCTTGAGCTTCCTCAACACTGTCGAAATTCATGAAGGAAAGACTGTGGGAGTCCCCACAACTGCAGCTGGGTTAAAAACATTTATGTAGAAATTAAATTTCCTGTAAATTGAAGTCCATGTAGCTGATGGTAGATCTGATGATGTTCCATCTCACAGAATAAATTCAGAAGTTCCTGCTCTGCACTCAAGGCTCTGAATGCTCTAGTGTTAAGAGTGAATAACTAGGGTTGAATGGATCGCATGTAGTTTATTCCACTGGAATTCACATGGCGCTATACTAAGAGTTAATTGATAAAACGATCGTTTTCGGTCCGATGACATGATCAAAAATTAAGTGAATAAGCTGTATGATACAATGAGTTCGCACATGACGTTTTCGCTCTATAAAGATGTGTGGCGCTGGCATGTGGCCAGTACGTCATGAAGATGTATGGCGCTGGCTTGTGACCAGTAGGTCATGGAGATATGGGGCGCTGGCATGTGGCCAGTAGGTCATGGAGATGTATGGCGCTCGCTTGTGGCCAGTAGGTCATGGAGATGTGGGGCGCTGGCATGTAGCTAGTAGGTCATGGAGATGTGCGGCGCTGGCATGTGGCCAGTAGGCCATGGAGATGTGTGGAGCTGACATGTGGCCAGTAGGTCATAAAGATTTGCAGTGAGCCACGAAAAAATTTGTGCCCTCTGCTATTCATAAAATATTTACTCATCTTTTGACTTAATGATCCTGTGGTGTGATACTTTTTAGATCCTATCAAGTACTGAAGGCAAAACATAAAACTTCATTTCGAGAAATATGAACCAAATTTTTATATATAAAGAGCACATTCTATAAGAAGATGAAACCAGTAAATTAGGGCGACATTCTATAAAATGCTTGGAGGGTTTCAATTCCCACATTTATGAGAAGCTTACATTTTCGTTACATCAGTGAATATACCATAGGCTTGATATTTGTTATAAAAGTCTCTTTTTTATATGAATGATACATGCCGAAATTCTAGGTACATTGCTGCCGACATTTGTTGTATTCATAGGTCATAAATCGTTATTTGTCGTTATTCAGTTCCTAATGATCCTCCTTCTCAATCGAGATCTCTTTATTTTCAAATTATAAATCAGTAAATTTCAGATGATTGAAAGGGTTAAAGAATCAAGTGTATACTAAACAATTTGCTGGTAAAAATGATGACGTCTGTTGATTAAGAATAACAGACACACGTGATCAATGGACAGGAAGATAACACACAGTATTTAGCTTTTAAAAGAAATCCAGCAATGATGACGGTATTATATTGTCTTGGTATTCACGTTAACTTTAATCGCTGAGATTTAGCCATAACAAGACATATACAGGAATTCGTTTAATGACGTTTCAATAATCTCAGGATGCCGACCGATTCCGAACATTCAAAGTCATCATTGGCATCCGAATATGACCCTGTCGAGGTGAGGCCTCGTTACAGAATAATTTAGCGCAACATAGATCATCTAATACAAAGCGAATCTAACGTACGAATCTTAGATACAAAATAACGCTACGTACGCTGAAGGCGAACGTCAGCTACATACACGTTATGTAACCAGTAGGATGGTACTATGGATAACATATAGGATACTTAGTTGCATGTGGATTCCAGAGTGCCGATTAACAGGGATTTATGAGTCACACAATCACGTGTCTTCAATAATAAGGCCTTCGCTAGCACGAAGGCAGCGAGGCAAGAACACACTCTTAACTGAAAACCGCTCGATAAGGAATCTCGAGCCTCTCTGCCACTCTCAGGGAGCGGTTCCCTCTTGGACTTCGTGCGCCAGCGTCACGCCGAAGAACGAACAGGTTCCACACAACAATACTTTACGTTAATTAAGTAACGGAAAATAACTAGAATAAGTGTCCTCACATAATTAGATTGAGTTATATTACACAATTAATATACATAGAATGAATAAGATCCTAGGTGTCTAAGGTAAGAAATTAAAAATATTAAGAGAAATGGAAGTGTCTGGCAGTGCGACTGTTGGGGACACTCGGAGGGTAAACGAAGCTTTCAAACGGTGCCCGCTGGTGTTGTAACGGCCGATTGTGATAGGACTGGGCGAGGTACGTAGAACTATGCGCATGGTGCGTTTATTGACGAGAATATATTTCATACGATGACGGTTCTTTTCGAGAAGATAGTCGCTGGCCACACGAACCCTTCTCCGAAGCATTTTACGTCGTAGACACGATGTAGAATAGTTACATTACTGGGATTTAATTTATTCCAGTAAAAAATCAAATGAAAAACAATTCTCCATCACCCTTCCTTCGTTATTGGTTGGCACAAGAGCTCAGAATGACTTGAAAAAGGGCATTCATTTCTATAAATCAGAAAATAATAACAGTGCCATTTTGAAATAGCACGCAGTTCTTAGATGTAAAGAAAAATTTGTGATCAAAATTTTAAACAATTAAATCTTAGAGAGAACTTGAGAAAGAACGATTATGAAATTGTGACTGAGTACAACTGCTCGAAAATTGTGCTGCTCGGTTTTTAACTTGTTTTTTTTTCGGGAATATGTATAAATAAATTGAAGGTCTTGGTGTGGGTGTTCCTTTGGTTCCCACGTTCGTGCATATTTTTATTAGCCATTTGGAGGGACAATGGATGGCGGTTGTCACACAAGTTTTAAGCCTGCATTTTACCGCAAATACATTGATGACATCATTTTATTAATTACAGATCCCAGGCATGTCCCCATGTGCAGAGACTATTTGAATTCCAAGTATCTCAATATAATGTTCTCCATTGAAATTTGAAGCAGCAATTGTCTATCAATTTTTGATTCGGAAATTATCAAAATATGTTAAGGAGGGAAACCCAAGATTTCAATTTTTTCATCCGATTCGTTTGAAATTTGACCACTAAATGTATATGTTGAAAATAAACTTTTTTATTCGCGTGACTTTTTCGATTTAGGCCTTATTTTGTCGGAAAATTCTATAAATTTGTTATTTTTGGATCATTTTATGGATATTTCAAAACCTGATAGGTCATTGTGTTTTTATGCTAGAACAAAACCAAACAAAGTTTTAGAAGCGTTGGACCATTTCTAACAGAAGTGAGGTAGAAAATTTTACATTTATAACTTTTGGTTTTTTAAATGCGATATTTTTTCACTTTCAAGTATGCACTAATTTTTGGGTACTGTGGTTAATAAAAATTTTTGTTTATACAATTTGGAAGTTTGCTACAGTACTTTTGTTAGAAATGTGACAAGGATTTTAAAACGTCTTTGGTTTTGTTTTAGCATATAACTCAATGACTATTGTTTTCATTTTTTCATTTTTATTTCGATAATCTCCTTGCATAACTTCACATTCACACTGTGAATTGTACTTGAAAAAGAAATTGAAATTTTTTCTGTAAAAATAATGAACATTTGTATATGTAGTCTGATTCTTATGAAATTTGACTATTATGTGACTTTTGAAAAAAATACAATATCACTCATTCATTTTTTAAATTTAGGCCTTAGTTTTTTGAAAAATTAGACACATTTTTTTTGTTGTTTTTTATTGATATATCAAAGAAATAGAACTCATTGATTTTTTAAGCTAGAACAAAACCAAAGACAGTTTTGGAATCCTTGAAGCATTGTAAACAAAGTTTCGGTTTCAAATTTTCCATTTCTCGTTTTGTTTATGTTTTATATGGGGTCGAAATAGGGTCGAAACTTCAGGATTTTTGGTCCCCTTACTCCCCTCTGGGGGGGGGATCTGGTGTCCGTAGCGCCATAAAATTTTAGACCCGAATAGTCCACCACCTAAAGGTTCTTTTCCAACAACAAAACATAAAAAGCTCACCGGACCGACAGGGGCCTCGGTCACCCCTCTTAAATTTTCTTAGAAATCGTCTGTATCCATGAAGCCCAACCGCACAATTGAAAAACCTCCGGTAAATCCCGTGCTCTTAAGGAGCTCAAATTTTAATAACTTCGAGAAAAATGATCTCTGAGAAAAATCCTTAATGAATGGGAGTATCCCTTTTTATAAATATTGTTGTATACAGTATACATTTAGCTATATCAGCAAGACGATTTTGCCGATCTGTATTAGGATTGTTCAACACCGTGGAATCAGGTACTGTAGCGGAATTTTGACCCAACAGCCTCACTCATCTATTCATCTTCCCAGCGAACCACTAGCGCTGCGACCGCACAACAGAAGACGATTTCACTATTTTACGCACTGCGTTTAAAGATTTGGAATTGCTTATTTTAGAATCTCTCCACATCCCTCTCGTTTCTGTTACAAATTGATGTGTAGATTTTTAGTGCATTCATGTATTCTAAAGAATCGACTGAATTTATTTTTTTTAATGACAGACCTACTAAGTATACGGCTGCTCTCCACAACGTTTTGCGGAATAAAGAATATTTGTTGTTATTTTATCCTAAGATCCTATGTAATTAAAAAAAATATAAATTTCTAAGTTAACTGCTTTCTTTCATGTCAGTGAATACTTCACAAATTTGAAAATTGAGCATGTTCCATAAATATGAGGTAAAAAATGTTGAAGTTGGCCATTAAGTTTTTTCTGATTTACCACAACGATTTAGAAAAAGTTCTTTTTCAGGATCAAGCATCCTGTCTTAAAATCATTCACAATTTTAAAGGTCCCATTAGAAGAGAAGTGACAGGCATTTTCATGGTTGTTTCTGTACACTCGCCTATATTGATGGAATTCTTCGCTGAAACTGAGGATGTTTTCTTTTCTTTAATTTGAATTGTAGTCCGCCTATACAGGGTGTTGGTGGAACTCTTGGTACAAACTTAGGCTACTAGTAGAAAATACAAATTTAAACACTTTTTCTTCGGTGAAAAAATATCGAAAAAAGCTTAGTTTTTTAATTAATGGGCTTAGAAGTTTTTAATGCTACGCCACAAGAACACAACAGCGATTTTGCAACAGACATGAATAAGGGCAATACGGGGAATTAGAATGAACAAGTGTTGGCAGAATCGAACATGTTTTATTTACAGTTTAAAACATTAATTCACAGATTCAGGAAATTTCTAGAAATTCCTAGTCAACGTTAGCGACTCCTGGTGAGAAGCGTATGTGCATCTTTTGTCAGTTAGCACCGTGGCACTGAAGTGATAATGCACAAAGTGGTAATGCACAACTTTACAAATGCACAAATGGCAATCATGAATTTCCCTTATGGTGCTGCTTATGGTAATGCAAGACGAGCCGCGAGAATCAATCACGAACAGTACCCTAATCGAGAAGTCCCTGATCATCGATTATTCACTGCATTGCACCGAAGATTGCCGGAAACCGGCAGTTTTAGTGTAAACAGAGTAGACGTTGGTCGCCCAATAAATTATCATCGAGAGCAAGAAGTGTTGGAACATTTCCGTAGAAACCCGCGTACGAGCGCACCCGTGCCGCAGC
>JACJUY010004944.1:0-14284 GCA_014220935.1 Platorchestia sp. MABIK
CGAGGAGTATCAAAAGGCGTCGAGGAGTATCAAAAGGCGTCGAGGAGAATCAGAAGGCTTCGAGGAGTATCAAAGGGTGCTGTGTGTTCATAGGCGTAATTGTTCACGAATTATTGACAGATGTGTATAACTTGTAAGATGAACTGGTTGTCAATCTCCAAATCACAAATAATATTAATCAAATTGTAAGGTCTTCAGGCAAAACATATATTTTCGATCAAGCTATGCGTATCGCGAACTATTTATTAGGCTTAAATGAAAATTGTTTGGATATCAAATGCCTTAATTTTTTTTGCAGCGGTTGTTAACAATATCATGCATCATCGAATCATGAGAACGTTCTATCAAAAAACATAATTTTGACAATCGAAACTAGGCGCTAACAAAACAATTCTATTTTGACTTCTCTGCCACTCCGTCTCAATAACAATTGTTTGTAGCTTATTCGAATGTAAAATTTCTGATAATTTTTCTCCCATCATTATATGAATTCATCTGGTTAGTCATGCTAATAAAATTATAGCAATCCACTGGTGTTCAGCACTGAAGAAACTGCATTATATTCGAGACAAAACAAACTATGCAAGGGAAACCTGCGCACGAGTCTCTCCCCTTACCTTCACGGCTGGTAGATCCAAACAGGAAGACCGGAAATTCTGCAATTTGAGAACAATGGAAGTGATTCTGCTTTTTAAAGCTATGCAGTCGCCGGATGAGGGTGGTAAACATGCTCTTTATGGGACAGAACCCTCCGCTGGTGCTGTTGAGACTCGTGGTGAGAGTTAGGGGAAAATCATTGTAAGCTAAAGCTCCACAGAAAATTAGAACTTGCAAAAACTATGAGAAATAACGGTTTGTCAACACTTAGCACAATAGTAACAGAAAATAAAAATTAGCATTTTTAAGCTACAAAATGTTTTGTATACGTCAGACAAAAATTTTGAATAATCCAAAAAGGTCTATAAATTTTCCGTCAATAAAATTGAGCAGTGTAATTGCGAGTGAGAACATCAATTCCATTCCTCCACATGCCCCGCCAAAAACAAAAGCCAAGACGAGCTATGTGGTAAAAAGTAATCAGTTTAGATGTCGGTGATTCAAAAAGAAAACAAAGTAAAGGGTTGAAAAATATGGGTCATAAATACAACCGATAAAACACACCGCAACTTTTCCAAATAAACACAATTTGGAAAAAAATCGGCGGTGAGGAAAGAAACCAAGAAGAACAGAGGTCGAGACCGCATCGGGCGATCAGAGCAAAATTCTGCTGAAAAAATGGTCATGGTTGCTGGAGGCGCTGTTCTGGAAGTAGGAACACAGCAAACTTTTTGCGGAGCGGGCAATTACATGATGAGGTGGACAGTAAAAAGTGGTCACGCCAACAGCAGCAACGGGCCAAAAAATCTCCGGCCTGAAATACTGAGGAGTTATCGTTGCAAATAGACATCCGAGCGGAGAAGTTCTGGAGTTTTTCACCTCATGGAGCGCATTGATCTTACCAGACTTGAATGCTAGGCAACACTAATCAGGCTTAAGTGGGGACACACTTTCCAGAACCGGTAACAAAAATAGCGTGTGATCGATTGAAGTTTTGTCAACAGCGAGGATAGGGAAGAAACACACTGATCATCTCGTTAGAATGTGAGCATCACTCAACATTTAGAATAGAGAGAAAATTACACACAAGTGATTCACGACAAGTTTTTGCTGCATACTTTGCAATGCAATAAATTTTTAGCCTTATGTAAGAGATCAAAAATAGTAGAATTACTTAGACTCGATGCTTCAAACGCAAGATTCTCAAATCTGTGATTGAATGCCCAAGTGATGAGGTTGAAACCGATGAACTGCGCTCTGACGGCCATAAAAAGGTTCCATATTTTGAAGTTGCATATTAATGAACCGTTGTGCCATTGGTCTTATGGTCTGAAAATTTAAAGAATTCTTTTATATTATACGATTAAAAATCAATAAACGAACGGTATTAACTAGAAGTGACGCTAAATCCCACATCTTCGCCTGGATCGGCAAAAATCGTGCATTTTTTTGGTCGCATCAATCTTATTGGAAAATACACTACAGTATTTGCAGGTTTCCATAAACGTTTCAAAAGATATTTTGCGCGACACAAGTGAGCTGAAAAGAACTAATCCGATACGCTCTGAGGGGAGCCTTCGAATGATGACGAGATATAGCGACGGCATTCAGAAGCAGTGAATTTTTAGGCCCAATGAAATTTTTGAAAAGGAATAGGATGATTTTCTCTGGCATCATCTTAGCGGCAAAAGAGCTTGAGCGTTTCAAATAAGGATAAACGGGAAGGGCTGATGATTATGAAGCTCCTTTATTTTCTATTTTCAATGGGAGTAAAAAATTTCCACGGCAGACGCGCTGCTAAGTATGTCTATTCAAAATAGTATTGAGGTCGTATGAAGCAGATCAAACTTCATTTTGAGGAGCGTGGATTACAGCATTCACATTCAACTGCTCGCATCCCGTGACATTTTAATACTGTCAATTATGCTGCTGTTTATTCTGCGTGGTACGACATAAGGTTTTGCTCGTCAGGAAGTGGTTCTCACTATGGTATACTACACACATTAGATGTGCAGGCAAGAGGAAATTTTCAGTACATGTAACACGTTCACCACGTTTCTGCGGGTGTAAACGGTTGGTTTGGCTTGGTTGTGGGTAACAGAATGGGGAACTCGACTTTAATACTCGAATACATTTTTTTTCCTTCCTAAGAAATATGAAAACAATTGCACGATGTATTTCACGGGGTATGTTAACAGTTATTTCGAGTAGAGGTTTCGAAACAGATTAAATGTCGTTTCTTTATAACGGTACGTGAATGAACAATTTACCGCCTGGTACACATATGACCCAATACGCAGAGAACGTGTTCAGTACAAATCATAAAAAACTAACGCTTTGGCCTTCAGTGAAAGCTTTCGACTGAAACACAATCGTAGAAAATAGCGTATCGTAATGGCGACGCTCTGAGACAGGCGCGTTAAAGGACTACTTTTGACGCTCATCTCTCACTGCTTCTCATGCACGTTCCAGGTTAAATTAGATTAGATTATTACTCAGCTTAATCCGCCCTATCCCCCGCAGAGGCGATCCAAAGAGGAAGGAGAAAGGCACCATTTAGTATGGAGTGAAGGAAACGCAGAATCCATGAAGAAAGGGCATTGAAACAGTTGAGAAAGAAGATTATGAAACAAGATCAAAGTCGAAGAAGAAAGTAGTAGGTGCTGAAAAACAGGAAAACAGTGAAACGAAAAAAGATGGTCCTTAGCATAACGAAAACATTTTATTTCAACAAAAAGAAGGCCTACTTAACTCTCAGCTCGGGCCTTCACATTTTCCCCCGGGAGCGCTAATTCCCATAGAGACAATAGCTAGACCCTAAGGGGTCAAGCACGCTCCAAATGAGCGCATGCGTAACTCGGTTGACGATTCAAATTGTTGGTATTAAATATGGTTGAATGTCAGTGATAGTTTCATCGTAATGAAGTTATTTGCAGTAGACATGGCAAGTCAGACGAAATGGAAGAACTGTTGCGTCCTCTCCGACGAGGATCTACTTACCAGCGCTCCAAGCGCGTGCACGAGCGGGAGAGGGAACGACATGACGAGCTAATGTGAACTGTTCCCGCATTTCTTATAAATATAAGCATGTGAATCAGAAAAGATCTCTGTGACACGATGTTTATTCAGTTATCACTACTATTCATTTACGTACGGTTTTTTCGTTGATTCAAGTGCAGTTTTATCAAAAATAACATCGTTAATATGCATCAAAAAAGTGGATTAAATAATTGTTTCGTAGATACATCACACAAAAAAGGACATTTCTATACTTCTCACATAAAATTATGATTGTTCGATATTGCTCTTGCAATGAAACCTCAAGTGCAGTACAAAATGTGCACAATCTCAATGAAGTCAAAGAAGTAAATTAATTCATCTATCGTTATAATGATAGTCAACCTTGGCAGATGCGACCAAGAACAGGCTAATAGAAGGCGGGCTAATTCCGTTGTCGGTCACGGAACATTTATTCAACTTTCGCAGAAGTCTTATTTCACTCCTGTTTGAAATTCCAGCCCATAACACCAACCTCCATTGTAACCCCTTTAGTTTCCGACAGCTTATCTGCAATAAAGACCCGCTGCATTCATTGAGCTGGCAGTAAATGTAAAAATTTACAATGTAAAATAAACATATGTTAAAATAGAGCAAATAAAAACTGATTTAAAATATGACTAATGTTAAAGTGCAAACTATCATAAACTGAACATTCCCATTTAATGAACACTACCATCTCTATAAAACACTACCATCTCTATAAAACACTACCATCTCTATAAAACACTACCATCTCTATAAAACACTACCATCTCTATAAAACACCACCATCTCTATAAAACACCACCATCTCTATAAAACACCACCATCTCTATAAAACACTACCATCTCTATAAAACACTACCATCTCTATAAAACACTACCATCTCTATAAAACACTACCATCTCTATAAAACACTACCATCTCTATAAAACACTACCATCTCTATAAAACACTACCATCTCTACAAAACACTACCATCTCTATAGAACACTACCATCTCTATAGAACACTACCATCTCTATAGAACACTACCATCTCTATAGAACACTACCATCTATAGAACACTACCATCTATAGAACACTACCATCTATAGAACACTACCATCTATAGTAAAGAAAACTATGATCTGTAGAAAACCAATGTTCGCCAAACACCAATGCCTCTGGAACACCTCTGGAATAACAATACTTGGGAAATACCAACACTTCTAGAAACCTGCACTTTTGAAACAGCAATACTGTACCTCTCAAACAGCAATACTGTACCTCTCAAACAGCAATACTGTACCTCTCAAACAGCAATACTGTACCTCTCAAACAGCAATACTGTACCTCTCAAACAGCAATACTGTACCTCTGAAACAGCAATACTGTACCTCTGAAACATCAATACTGTACCTCTGAAACATCAATACTGTACCTCTGAAACAGCAATACTGTACCTCTGAAACAGCAATACTGTACCTCTGAAACAGCAATACTGTACCTCTGAAACAGCAATACTGTACCTCTGAAACAGCAATACTGTACCTCTGAAACAGCAATACTGTACCTCTAAAACAGCAATACTGTACCTCTGAAACAGCAATACTGTACCTCTGAAACAGCAATACTGTACCTCTGAAACAGCAATACTGTACCTCTGAAACAGCAATACTGTACCTCTAAAATAGCAAGGTTCACACATTCTCAATACCTTCGAAATACTAACACCTCTGAATACTTATTCGATTGAAACATCATAACCTCTGAAATACCAGTAACTCCAGAAGGAAAATGTTTCTAGAACGACAATACCTTGCAAATACCATTACTTCTCGAACCTCAAAAACTCTCTGGTACTAACTTCTCTAGAATACTAATATTTCTCGTATGCTAGAATCTTTTAAGTAGTATCTCTTGAACAATATCTATGGTAAAAATAGTCAAAATGATCTTTCAAATAATGAGCGCCCTAGACAAAAATTACCCACGTATTGTTTTTCGAATTTCAAATATTTACAATGGTGTTCAAAGTTTTGACAATTCAAATGCAATACTGAAGCATGCATTCAGAGCTGGTAAAGTTCAGGCTTGTTTTTAGTTACTCCACAACGATGGCCCGAAACCAAGACGTTTCGGGACAACAAAAAGGAGTTACTGCAACTTGTTGGATTGCCAGACCCCCAGTGAATGAAATGGCAAATTCGCTGGTGTTTCAAGCTGCACAGTTTTGCAGGTCTACCAACAATGGAAACAATTATGTCCGAACTTCAATTCAAGGTGAAATTGTAGTTGGAAGAAAATTCCAACCAATTGGGACCACCACAATGAATCTCGAATTGTTGACACGAATCGCTTTGCTTCAAGAATGGAAGAACTGAGACTCCTCTCTGATTGCTTTTGTCGGTTTTTCTTTGAACGTATTCTTCGAAGAAAACTCGACGCAATGGATATATGGAGCAGAGTGACTCGTACACGGTCGGTGTCAACTCCTTCACCCAAGACCATTCGTCGAAACTGGACCAAAACGCACTAACATTAGACTGTAAAAGAGTAGGAAAGTGTCATGTGGTCGGATGAATAAGTCTGCCTCTACTTCTCAAGCACCAATTCATTTATGCCTTCGACGAAGCCTGGTCGCAAGAAGCTATTCAATGAGGGGTTACAACGTTCTGGGACTATTTCTGCTACCCAAAAGCAAGTCCATGTGCTGAGGTATCCAAGCTGAACTAGCATGGCTACGTTAAACTTTTAGGCAATTAAGTTTTGCCATTTGCGCAGTATATGAAGATACAACGGCATGTTGCATTGCCTGTTTTTCCGGATGACAACTGACGGGTGCATCGGGCTAGACTTGTTTCTAATGGGCATAACAGTTATTTATAATATGTCAGGCATTTAGATTGGCCAGCTAAGTCCCCAGACATGAACCCAATAGAAGCTTTGTGAGAGCACCTAGCACAACAAGGTAGACGTCAAGAAATTCATCCTCATACTGTGGCCGTAATACGCAATCGGTTGAAGTAAGAGTGGTTTGAAATTGACCAGAAGTGCATTAAGACACAGCAGCATGCTGAATTGCCGCCATTATTCGCGTTCATGGAGGTCCTGCACCATGTCAATAGCAGGTGGCCAGTTTTTCTGAAGTGCTAATCTCTCGAGCAACACCTCTCGAACGATCTCTCTTAACTAATATCTGTCCGCTAATGCTAATACCTCTCCGCTAATGCTAATACGTCTCCGCTAATGCTAATACATCTCCGCTAATGCTAATACATCTCCGCTAATGCTAATACCTCTCCGCTAATGCTAATACATCTCCGCTCATGCTAATACATCTCCGCTAATGCTAATACATCTCCGCTAATGCTAATACATCTCCGCTCATGCTAATACATCTCCGCTAATGCTAATACATCTCCGCTAATGCTAATACATCTCCGCTCATGCTAATACATCTCCGCTAGTGCTAATACATCTCCGCTCATGCTAATACATCTCCGCTAATGCTAATACATCTCCGCTAATGCTAATACCTCTCTGCTCATGCTAATACATCTCCGCTAATGCTAATACATCTCCGCTAATGCTAATACATCTCCGCTCATGCTAATACATCTCCGCTCATGCTAATACATCTCCGCTAGTGCTAATACATCTCCGCTAGTGCTAATACATCTCCGCTCATGCTAATACATCTCCGCTAATGCTAATACATCTCCGCTCATGCTAATACATCTCCGCTCATGCTAATACATCTCCGCTAGTGCTAATACCTCTCCGCTAATGCTAATACCTCTCAGTTAATAACCCATAACTAATAACCCATAACTAATAACCCATAACTAAATAACTCATAACTAATAACCCATAACTAATATCTCCGAATTAATATCTCCGAATTAATATCTCCGAATTAATATCTCCGAATTAATATCTCTGAAATAACTCGTGTGTAATAGTATAGCTGAAATGATGTCTCAGGCAATAGTCCATTAGTGAAGTCATGCATTCGAATTGAATTTCACAATTAAGTCAGTGGCCAATGATCATCGAATTTTAGTCCACAACAAAGTTCTCAGAAAATTTTCATTTTGCGCGCTTCGAAATTGCTTTGTGAAAAATATAGTAAATCAGTTCGGGCTCAGAGTTTAGACTTAAATACTTTTGACTACATCAGTTCTTACAGTTACTGGGTGGAGTAAAATTCAATGAGGTACGCGAAAGCTTGGTCTTTTGGCGGAAAAATTCCTCCTGATGTAAATGATGACAAAAAATTGAACCTTAGAGCATCTAAAACATAGACGCTTTCTCAAAACTTGTAACAATCAGCCCCAGTCTACTCGTTACCATTTATGTTTGTGTTAAATTTATTTGAAAAATGCCTTGGATGCAATTCAATACTTTCGCGTACTCGAGTATTCCGAAATGCTATTCTACAGATCAGTAAAGCAATCCTAGTCGTAACACCCTGAGATCTTTTTGAAAGCATTGCGAACTCCACGTGTGAATGCAGCTCCTAAAACTCTCTCCAGATTTTGGGATATCTGGCACAGCAAACCGATAATGGAAATCAATAAGTGAAAGGACATCTTACCTCTGTTTCCTGTTTCCGGAGCAGAGATCCTCGATGCGCTGGACGAATGTCTTCGATAAATATCCAAGTGACTATGATACGAAGTGGAAGAATCGTTTCTCCTCCTATGTTCCCGTTCAACGGCCTCCAACAAAGGTGAGTCAACAGATGATTTCCAGACCGATAAATCCGGCACGTACGAGGATTTCCTCGACAGAGGCACGTATTCTGATCTCGTGGAGGATAATTTTCTGCGATACTCCGGTGGGCCCGATACTGTTGCGGTTAGAGTGTCTCGTCTGCGAGAATAATCAGAGAGGGAAGCCTTTCTAGTCAGCAAGACCTCTTCTTCGAATGAAATAGACTGAGGTGCCGAGCCTTTGGATATGGATGACCGTCCATGGACAATAGGGACGTTACTGAATGAACTTCTAGGGGAAGATGGGTAGTCTACAATGGATGGTCTGTGTATTAAAGGAGTGTGAGAAACGAACGAAGTTTCAGCAATTTCTTCGTCTGGTGAATCCTCTTCAGTTGATCGATGGACCGATGGTCTTCGATAACCAATAGCTGAAGAAGGAGTCAGAGAGGGTCTAGGACTGCTAGATGCTCTCCGTCTGGGTGCTGACGAGTCAAAAGATCGTCTGGGACTCAGATAATATGGTTGATCTATTGTGAGTCTTTGGTCCAAGGGCGTGTGCCTATTGGGAGGGAGCTTTTTCGTATCAATACAAGTGTCCGACACAGCAAGCGCTTTGGAATTTTCTCGAGCACTTGAAACTGAAAGTAAATCTGAAGAGGCACGACTGGATGTAGCTCCATCAAAAGACCGTCGATGAATGAACGGGGAAACTTCAACGGACAAAAAACTATTTTGAGTCCTGGTGGACCCGTTGGATATTCCTCCAACGCTTCGCGGAGTGTCGGGGGAATCGGTTTTCTTCGTTTCCTCTGTTTTAGTCTTGGCGGGACTGGCGAACGATTTAGACGCGACAGAATTAGATGACTTGGACGAAGCCAAAGAAGAAGAAGACTTGGATTCCTCAAGGAAAGCTTTTTCTTCGAGGGCCGCGGCGGCCGCTAGCGAAGCCCGTCTGTTCTTGGCGGCGATGGCGGAGGCGTGGAGCCTGGCCACCGTAGAAGACCGCCTCGAGCCCCTCCTGTTCGTTCTGGACAGCGTGCGTCTTGGGCTGGCAGACGACGAAGACATTCTCACTGGTGTTTTAAATCAAACGATGCCATGTTTTTAACGTCCATGAAGACGTGTATTGCTTGCTTTTCTAGCACTTGGAGACAATCTTGGTCATTTGGCTGAAAACACGCGCACAGCAATTATCACTTGAGGTTACCGATTACAATAACCGAAGAACCTCTAATGAAGCACAATCACAAAAATCATTTTTTAGCAAGCGTCACGAACGAAACCGCAAAATAGTGTTCCATATTTCCCAAAAAGCACTGTAAAAATAGTCACTGGCTGGACAACACAAAGCTCAATTTGAACGGATCACATACTGGAGGTGGAGCTATATATTTCAGTATTTTTCCTGCTGATGTGAATTTGAAGCAGAACAAAAACACTGCACAAAACTTCAGATTCCTTAAGCCATAAAAAAGCTCGTAATCTATTGACATGCATTCTGTATTTAGTAGGGTGTTGTACATTCACATTGTAGGGTGTTGCTGCTTTTAGTAGGGTGTTTGATTTTACTACAATGCTGTTGTTTTAATATGCAAGTAATTGATCAAACTCGCATGCCACGTATACTTACGAATAACAAATATTTTATCTATAACATTGAAATACTGCACTAACACAGGTTACAACGAATATAGAAGGTAAAACTTCAAACTAAAACAGCATTTCTTGGCCTTGAAGCTCAGAAAAAAAGTCGGCAGCGTCTGCAAAATAATCTCAAATTGTTTTCTTGACTTCGGTGTCGTCAAAACATCTTGTGATAAAAGCACGGCAGCGAGTATACTTTTCAGCAGCTTTCAAAAAACTTAATCTGGGGGCTTCCTGTTTGTTCTTAGATGCATCTTAAAGAAAAGGTGACGCCTAAAGCTGTGATGTTTTCTCCTCCATGGCTCACTGGACGCCACACTCCGAGCATCGCTGCGTGTAAAGCAAGTTTCTCTGGCGTCATATTAGTTGCACTTCACTGCACAGCCTCACACGGCTTTGTTGGGTGAAGCAACGTACGGTCAGGTGACTACACTTTACAGCCTCACACGGCTTTGTTGGGTGAAGCAACGTGCGGTCAGGTGACTACACTTCTCTGCACAGCCTCACACGCCTGTGTTGGGTGAAGCAACGTGCGGTCAGGTGACTACACTTCTCTGCACAGCCTCACACGGCTGTGTTGGGTGATGCAAGGTGCGGTCAGGTGACTTCCTCACTGAGTGGTGCCGAGTGCTGTCGGGCGTTTTATTCCATGTATTATTGGCATGATCAGTACGCAACGAAATGTTGCTTGCTTAAAATATACAACTGTGTGTTGAGATAAGGAAGTCCAATGCAGTGTGCAGATTAAACAGAACTGTTGAGGTGTTTTCATATTCTGCGAGTGATGAATATCTCATTTACAATAAATAGAAGAATGCGCAATCCCATGTGTTTTGGAATGAAGTTGTTGTGTTGAACATTCTTCAACTCTGAAAATGGAAGTAAATCATGAATGTTGCTGTCTGAAAAACAACAGAATGTATGTTCTAATAATTTTGCCACATTTAAAGAAAAAATCCTCAAATTAGTTTGTTTAAACGGCATCCACCTCTGCTTAAATAAGAGCTTTCGAGTCGCTCTGCACTGTATACCATACACGGTTATTATTTCACCTGGAATATTCAAAGCAATCTAGCACAAAACGTTCACTTCTTGATTGCTTTTGAAAAACATTTGCAAAAATCGGCTACGCGAATATGTGATGATAAACTTTGTAAGCTGTTCAAGAGTTCAACGAAACTTAAAAGTTAGTTTTCCGTCACAGCACGATTGTTTGTTTGTTTCAAGCTCCATCGAGACCAACTTTGCTTAGAAAGGTTTTTTTTTTGTAAAGTTCACACATATTTTCGCCGCACTTCAATTTCATTTACCTCATTCCTTTCAAAATAAAGTTAGATCGAATCGTACTCAAACGCAAGAGTTGCTCGCTTCCAACATCATCATTTCAAATTCGTCACTGAATAGAAATTCAGAAATTTATATTTTTCACTCCCCTGTGTAACCGGACGAAAGAGATTGGACTAATTAATAACCTTTCATCGCGTCGGGGGACGGGAAATATCCCTGACGTTCGATCACATCATTGGAATATTTTTTCTAAAACTCTTCACATTCAGAGCTCCTGAATCGGGCAGAGAAGCTTAACCGATTAGAAACTTCAGAACGAACACTCACTAACCAAAATGGAGCGAACCGACATGCCAAGCCATTTCCCGAGACAGTGGTTGAGGTCCTCACATCAATGTCTTCATAGCAATGTTCCAGAATCGTACTTCTTTTGAAAATTACACGAAATCAGAACCGTGTCACAGAAGAAGCAACGTGGGAAACCACCGTCTCAAGTTCTCGTGTCAGTGATGCGAGCGATTAGACACGTCGTGCCAAGTCGCTATTGCGCATCAAAACAACGTCATACAATTTTTCGAGCTCGTGTCTCTTGATGGTATTTCAACCTTTTATGGCGCCAGCCTTGATGCAGTGTAAAGGTTACTTAAATGAAAGAGAGATGCAGAATACAAAGTCATAGAAAATTGAACTTTTCTACGCGAAGCCTTTTGAAAACTGACGATTGGCAGTCTAAAGTAATCAACTTCCGTCTCTAAAACTGGAAAAAAATATCTGCTCAAAAATCTGAAAAAAAGGTTATTAAAAGTTTCGAAATGCTAGTGTTTACTCCATTTTGTACACAAGTTTTTGGAAAAGTTTGAAAAACGAACGAGTAAAATCGAATATTTGAATGAAAACAGCTTTTGAAAATGGAATGAAGCCTCGTCTTCCCAGCGATATTTGCTGAGAACAATAGAACTTTTCCTTTGAATGATTTGAATAAAAAGGGCAGTGATAGGCCCTACTGACAGCAATGTGAACAGAAAAATAAAATGTGTATACGCTCAAATAAAAGCACTAACAATGGAATGACGAGACTCGTATGAAGCTACAGCGTCACGGATATTTTGCAGAACTGCAAAAGTTACAAAACTTTTTTCTTTAAAAAATATCTACTTGCCATTGAGCATAAGGGTAGCACTTAATCCTGGCAACTAGAATTTTGTTTACTGTTTAATACTGCGACGGAAACATGAAAAAATTAATTAACAATAACACAATAGATGTTGCTATAGCAATATACAACCAACTGGAATGCATGAAAAAATTATACGCGAGTAGAAAAATGAAATGATTTAGACTTGACACAGCAGCAACATTTGATGTAGGTATCATACCTGCATGGATTTTTACCTCCTTTGATAAATATGCAAATGACAGTTCTAGCCCTCACACCTACTAAAGCAACATCAATCTTACAGTGTTAGATGTTGGAGAAAGCAGAGTGTGGTGACACGTAGAGTGGCAAATTTTCAATGGCTCACTCATGTCAGGTTGTGGAAGGGGTTCCTAATTTGCGCCAACACAGATAATTTTTGAAACCGCTCAATTAAATGCACTGCCATTGTTAGGTCCCAACATACCAAAGTCTTGTGATTAGCTTTCTGAAGTTACGACTCTAATAAAACTTTGAACCACTTCAAAGTTAAAGTAAGAAAAACTGCATTCAAAGATCATTAACTCAAGAGTTGCGTGGACGGCTTTTTACAGCGCCAACATGTCACGCAATACAGATTCGGCCGACAACATTCGCTGAAATCTTCAAGACAGAAGCCCGTTATTCTCAGAAATACTAAAAACATATTTTATTCCACAGAACAGAAACGTAAGAAATCATACTGCCAAGCTCTTAACGACGTCTTCCTCGTTGAAAACACCTACTCAGAGCCTCATTAGAATTAAAAACAGACACTACTTTCTCCACCGTTATCCTCCCTCATTAGAGGATGTGAAAATATTTTCTGTGGAGGTCCAGAGAAAGCCCCACGCTTACACATCCAGATTTTTACATTTAGCGACATCACTCAAAAGGTAAAGTATCACAATTTCATTAGCATGGGAAATGGGATATAAGATGTAGAACTGAAGGTTTATTTTTTTCGATCAGAATTCACGTAAACATCCATGAAAAATTAGATTAGATGTTAGTTTAAGCCTCCCTAACCACTAAAAAAAGCGTTCCGAAGAGAGGAAGGAGGAAGGCACCAATTAGTCTAGAGAGAAGGGAACGCGGAATCGATGCAAAAGAGGCATAGAAACAGTAGGTTGAGAAAGAAGCTTATGAAACAAGATAAATGCTTAAGGAGAAAGTAGTAAGTACTGAAAACAGGACAGCAGTAAACTGAAAAAGGTGGTCCTAAACATATCAAAAAACAGAATAGCAGTGAACTGAAAAGAGTGGTCTTTAACATAACAAAAACACATTTTGTTTCAACACAGAGAAAGCCTACCTAACACTCAGCTCGGGCCCTCAAACATTTTTCTCCTGGGAGTGCTAATTCCCATAGATACAATAGTGGTATCTTCCTGAAGGGACATTCTTGAAAGACACGTTCTGCAAGACCGGGAGGCAGAGCTACGTCAATATGCGTCTACTGTGAGCAGAGAAATGGGAAGAAATAAGATATTACGAACGGGGAAAGACACACAATTGAACATGGCACATTCATCGACGGTTCCCATATTTGTAAGCATCAACTTTTCAATCTAACCAAAACTTGGAATGCGAGAAAAGGTGTGTTGGGTAGTCACGCCGCCGTGCTTCCGGCATCTAAATTGCACAGAAGCGAGGAGACTAAAAAGAATGCCGCTCGATACGAGTCAAGTTCTCCGCGCCCTCTGGGTGCCAGCGTGCGGTGCCAGCGTGCGGTGCCAGCGTGCGGTGCCAGCGTGCGGTGCCAGCGTGCGGTGCCAGCGTGCGGTGCCAGCGTGCGGTGCCAGCGTGCGGTGCCAGCGTGCGGTGCCAGCGTGCGGT
>JACJUY010004944.1:33445-62198 GCA_014220935.1 Platorchestia sp. MABIK
TACCTACAATCTTCAGAGTCGTTAAGGTTTGGATATATTCTGTTCAAATGATTGAGATCTGGGTCGATTTCGTCGAGGATATCAGCGTGATCAGCCATTTAAAATTAGTAAGCAGTAAGAAGTAGGTATTATAGATGGTTACAAACGAAATACAGAGTCAAGCTTAAAGGGATATTCCTGTCTAAAAAACTAGCTTATGAAGTAAGAGAGAATAGAGTCGAAAATCTAGCGCGATTTCGTGAGTACACACAAAATTTAGTCCATGAGCGAATAACATTGGAGTTCAATATTACAACATTGGTGCAAGCATATTGCTGAGGGCGCTTTCACAAGTTCACATACAACAGGTAATAAGTTTTAAAGATATGACGACAATGATACAATCAGCTAATATGGTTTACGCGTAATAACAGCTTTAGTGTTAAATGAAGAAAAATTCACAGGAATATTGGTAGGCAAAGATTGCTGATTGCGTTGTTACGGAAGTTTACATACAGCTGTCATAAATGTTTACACATACATCTGTTATACATTTGTCAAGATTGAGGTTTAACTGATATCTAATTGGGGTGAAACTGACATGATACCTAATTGAGGTGATCATCCAGTCTAGTCACCCATGACCTGTTTCGATTACATGTTCAGGTGTAGCATGAGGTATTGCTCGAGGTCGTCAGATGAGTTGATCTGGCAGCGTCTTGAATCTGGGTTTCCGGGATGAGATACGAAGATGTTTCCGTCCTGTGTTCTCGGGATTCCAATTTTCTCCGGGAATTTCCTTTTGGCCATTCTCAGAATGTACATGGCGTTAGCTCGTGAAGGTATCAGGTATTCATTGATGAAGAAATTTGGTTTCTTTTCTCGGCAGGCGGTCAGAATTTCACGTTTCTTGTTATAATGTTTTAATCCAAATGCAATGTTTCTTCGATCTATGTTCCCAGTTACTGGTTTTTTACCCATTCTGGTAGCTGATGTGATGTCAGTGTTGCAGAGGTCAACGTTGATTTTGTCCTTCATGAGCTGGCAGACTGTTTCTGAACAGATTTGGCTTGCGTGAGATTCCGGTAGTTCCCTTCCAGAAATGACGAGAGTGCATTTTTTGTCTTCTATCTCTCGGCGCTGATCATTTCTTTCCAACTGGTCGAGACGGGAGGCTAGGCTATCTATTGTTTTTGTCCGTTCTTCGAGAATTTCCTTGTGTTCTGCTTCTTTTCCTGTTATTGTTTCAAATAGTGTTTTAAAGTTGCTTATTTCATTTTGCATTTTATCAATATCACTACTAAATTTTGTCATCACTGAGTCGAAGTATTTTATTAGTACAGAAACCACTTCCTTGCCGTCTTTCGTTAGGTTAGACACATCAGGATATTGACCAAACTTCGGCTCAAACCCACTGCTGTTGTTGCTGCTGGTGTTGGTACTGCGTCGTTTGTTAGGCTCCATCTTGAAGATAATGAATTGGTCCGGTGCCTTGTGCGGATGAGGGTTAGAGCTCGGTTTCTTGTGTCGATGAGGGTTGAGCAACTGCGCACTTTTTTGATGGAGTATTATACTCTTAGTTTGATGATTTTTTGTATGGTGTGTTTAAATCCCATTTGAATCCTCATGGCGTGAGTGAGTACCCATTTAGGTTAGAAGTACATCCTTTCTAACAGTAGGCACTTCGTTTCGGAGCGAGTGTAACGCACGTCCTTCACACACGGAGTCACACTGGACACACATATTTGATCGCATCTGCACTTCTGTAACGCTATCATTTAAATTCATTTGAGAAATAGCACACTTGCATATAAAAGTCTCCTCCAAGGCAACATCGGCTCTTCTTCTCAAAAATTGAGGTTTGAGTCATTCTCAAACTGTAAACTTTCAGGTTCTGCCGGTGAATATGTAATTTAACATGAATAACATCTCATCACCGTTTGTTGAATTCGTTCAATAACTCGTTTGTTTCAATTGAGTGAAATCAAAATTACGCATCATTGAAGAGAAGCTAATACTACTCACCACACCTGGGATTAATGCTCACTAACTTTTTAAATTTTAAATCCTGCAATCACAGCATTGCGTAAAGAAAACTCAACATTTGAGACGAATTGAAACAAAGCCCTACGCCAGAAATGGTGGTAGAAATATAGTTACAAGCAAAAGACAAACACATGAAACTAGAGACCGATTATTTAAAACCATAAGTATTACAACGGGAAAAGAAGGTACTCTACAACCTTCCATCAAGTACGTACTAAAAAGACCTCCATTACATGATACTAAAAAACTATTACATAAGTGTAGTACAAATGCAAGAGAAGATATCGTGTGTTCAAGATGTAGCGTCAGTGAATGACATGATTGATGTCTTTGAGGTAGGATGACGTGTACTGAAGACGAGGCATGACTGCCGCATGAGTGCAAACACGAGATCACTCACCCAAAAGGGCAAGGAAGGGGCCTGTCCCATGCACCGGCAACCGGAACACCCGCCCGCTAATGTTGTACATGCCCCTCGCTGTGAGGCCAGGCACCGTGCAGCCAACATGCACTGTGCGGTTTTCAATGTTCAAGCTGCAACAGGTCAGAAACACGCATAGTGTAACAAACTTTTCAGTGAACAACAGCATTTCCTCCAGTTTAATATGGTATTTTGTACGGAAGGGTTGGTTAATATGTTTAAGCAGGGTTTCTCGGCTTCTCGGCTGGAAAGTGGAAGAGGCCTTGTGAGGCTGAGCACATCACCTTACGCACAACCAACACACTGCAAGCGTCTACTTTGTCTCCATGAGTGAGACCGAAACTTTACCAGCAACGGACGACTTACAAAAATGTACGAAAAAATACTTAAAGTGGAATGTAGAGGAAAAAATGAAGAATCTAGTAAATTTAACTTAGAGGTATACACGAAAATTTAAAAAAGCATCAGTACAATGATCTGTGCTGCAGTCACCTAAGAAATCCTCTCCACTACGATGTTCAGACTTCACATTCAAACGCTGAGTTAATTTTGAAAAGTACAGGAACTTGCTTCTGAATATCCACGTGGTCTTCCAATGTGAAACTTAATTTTCTTATTTTGCTGAAAAATGATAACATTTTCAGTTTCAGATGCGTGGCAAGTATAGTTTACAATAAATAGTGTGTTATGCACCCATCAGATATTGAGTGCAATTATGAAGTTATATATTATTAAAGTATCAGATCATAAAACTAACAGAACATTTCCAATGACTTCTCCGTTATTTCGAAATCACTTTAAAATATCTGTTGAACGTGCCTGAATCATTCAGTCAACAATGATGTCCAGTTCAGCGCAGAAATAAATTTAAAATATTAATCGAAAACCTTTTACACCTGACTTCGATCATTTTAAAATAATTTACCTTTACCAGTCAAAACTCATTTAAAAAGAAAATGAATATTCTTTCACTTTTTCATTATTTTTTTCAACGTAAGATCAAAAATTAAAATTTAGACTTACGCTTGATCAGTGTGTCAGGAACTGTGAAGTCCACTTAGTGAACGCTTGTGTGTGGTGTTAAGCGAATGCTGGAGCTGCCCGCATCCACCAGGTATAGGAAATACCTCCTGCTGCTCATCCTCGACACCGTGTCCCACTCATTTAAAATTCTGTACGTCCTGCAAGCACTGCCCTTGCACATTGTGACACTGACTTAAAATTCTGGATGTCCTGCCGACACTGCCCTGATACCGTGTACCACTCACTCGAAGTACTGGAGGGCCAGCCTTCTAAGCCCCGATATTTGAAGGCCATTGAACTCCGCCTTGAAGTTGACAGGTCCCTGGCTGTTTGTTATGTTAAAGCCGTCCAGATCCAACGGGTCCATTCTCTGCAGATTCAGCTCAGAGGTGCCTTCAAAATTAAATCATCAAGGTTTACATCAGGGAAGGTTTACATCAGGGAAGTGGTTTGCTTTCTGTATATTCGAATTATAAATAAAAGTGTCATGATACACGTCTTAAATGAGATCATTGTTTATTTAGGAAATTCAATGAATACAAATTTCTGGAATGAATAAAAATTTCTAAAATAGGGACTAGGAACTTTGCAATGTTAAAGCTAAGAGTCTTGTAGGCGGCAATTATTGGACAAAACTATTTTAGCTTCGTTTACATGTCATGTTTATACTGTCTCAAATTCAAAATCCTTTGTCGACGAAGTAACGTCTTTAGAAAACGCCGACGAACTGTTTATAGTTTCGTTTGATGCAGAAAGTCTTTTTACCAACATACCGCATCATGAAACTAGTGTAGATTCAGTCATTGGCTTAACTAAATCGTTGTTCGAATCCCTACTTCAACTTTCCGTCCTGAATTCGTGTTTCTTTTTTGACAATAAATGTTATCAGCAAATAGAAGGGTTAAGAATGGGTCTTCCATTGGGACCTACTTTTGCCAATATTTTTATGTGTTATCATGAAGAGCGCTGGTTAGATTCTTGTCCTGTATATTTTAAGCCTGTGTTTATAAACGTTATATTGATGATACGTTTTTGCAGTTTAGTAATAGTTCCCATTGTAATTTATTTCTAGAATTATTTAACTTGCGTCACCCTAACATCAAATATACCATGGAGACCGAAAAGAATATTATTGTCTCTCATTTTTAGACGCTACAATAACACGCAAAGAGGGTAGTTTTAAAAGTTCTGTTTTCCGTAAGCAAACATTTACCGGGTTAGGAATTTTTTCTAATTAATGTACATTCTCCTTCAAATTAAATAGCATCAAAATATTGTTGTCTAGGGCCTATCGTGTGTGTTCTTCATTTGAAACTATGCATAAGGAATTTAAATTTTTAAAGGTTTTATTAGCGACAATGGCTTTCCCTCACCACTAATTGATTCTTGTGTTAATAACTTTTTGAACAGAAAATTTTTTACCGATGTAACTCTACCTATCGCTCCTAAAAATAAACTCTTTTTCTCGTTTTCTTTCTTCGGGCACCAATCGGAGAAACTTAAAAAAGATCTTGTCATTCTTCTCTCGAAAAATTTTCCGCAGATTGATTTTAAATTAGTGTTAGTCAATACGAATAAACTAGCATCATTTTTCAATTACACAGATAAAACTCCTAAAGGTATGCTCTCACCTGTGATTTACAAATATAGGTGAGTACAGTGTGCATCTGAGTACGTGGACTCGACCACTCGAGCCCTTAGTATTCGTGTTGCAGAGCATGCTTTTCTTCTTCCATGATTGATGTAATTTTATATTTGACTATTTTTTTGTACTTGTTTTCAGGTTGATAATGACCCTGGAGGTTGAAACATTCCAGAAATTTTTGTAGCAGAGCATGCCGGCAGGAGCTTTAGAGCTAATCAGTTACTTTCCACACCTTCCCACCCTTGAGTCCGCTCTCATGCTGAGAAGTGCGACATTCCTTTTAGATTAAGCGATTTTATAGTAATTTCCTCTGCATCAAACCAAATAAACCTCCGCATTTTAGAATCTCTCCACATTTAAAAAGAAAAACCGGTTTTAAATGAGAGACAATCAGCTTTTCCTCTACAACTAACGTAATTTTAGTATATAACATTTTAATTTCATTCCTTTCATGAGTTGATTTTTTTTGCTTTTCTTCTTCCATGATTGATGTAAATTCGATATTTGACTATTTTGTTGTACTTATTTTCAGGTTGATAATGACTCTGGAGGTTGAAACGTTCCAGAAATTTTTGTTCATTGACTTTCCTAAATAAATAATGATCTCATTTAAGACTTGTATTTAGGCACTTTTATTTATAATTTAAATTGAACCATTAGTTAAAAAGTGCAGGTCAAATGTTTCTAAGATAATTGAGCTGTGTTATGAACAGCTAAAAATCTCATACAAGTCCTGTAAGTCAGAACTATGCTTTGCTATTATTTCCCCCGTGATAATTACTTCCAATGCAAACAAAATCGTAGCCACCACAACAGCATCTCACTCAGTAAACCTGCTCACAGACAACACATGCGACTTTTGTGATGGCTTCAATAAATATTTTCTCCCTAGCTTATCCTGGCAGGTTAAAAGCCTTCAATTAGGTGTTATATCCTTACGGTATAACCGCCCTTCATCTATAATTATAAAGGAATCGCCACGAGGAATACTGAAATGCTACGTCTGGCCAACGACTTTCATTTCTTTGAAAAGAACCGCTCTAAAAGATATATTCTCTAGGATAAGCGCAACTTCGAATCAACTCCACAATCTGCCTCTCGTGCCATTTCCTAATACAACATCGCCAGCCGACGCTACGCCTTACCATCACCACCAGCTTAACTCTTCACATCACCACCACAATGCTGCTGAGGGACTACAACTTCGAGTTATCAGATACTTCTTTCTCATTCCTCTATCACAATGTACTACTTGTATTTGGAATCTTAATCATCTAGGAGATTATTCATTTCTATAGATAGAATACGGGATCCTAATTAATGTTTATCACTATCATGGGCTTTCACTTATTAACAACTAATTGCTATCGTAACACGTCTGTTCCTTAACGTGGAGACGCGCCCTGATTCCCTCAAGCCGAGTGGGCAATGGGCAGTCTAACGCAGGGGTTTGCTTGAGGCAGTCGAGGAGGTTCCTTCAATAAGTCAGATATTGAAGAGTAACAGTACAAAATCATATAAGCGTCACCGGTGTCTTCCCCTGCGGTTCATCGCCTTTGCGATGAACCCGCTTTGCTTTAAACAATTGTAAAAGTGACAATTGACTGTAAATTAACTGGAGATTCGTCTTACTCTAATTGATCGTGAATACGGATCATAAAGCAACCAGCCTTCTCGCACATATTTCGTCAACGCCCAAACTGGATCCCGCAGATAAGTTAACATATTTACTATGTGTCTAACCAGCTTCTCCCTCAACAGCATTGTGGTATACTAGATGTCCGCGCTAATAACGAACCTTTATAATATTTCGTGTCTTTAATTTCCTTTGTAAGTTAGGAACAGACGATGAAGAGATGACGATGATAATGATGATGATAAAATCATGATAAAATGCACATTAATATTAGCCTTCAGCTCTGACCTCACGCATACCGAAAAACAGAGATAATTAATTGATTATGACGACCGTTATTAATGATTGATTTACTATAAATATTATTTGCCCAAATAGAGGGCTGGTGGCAGCTCGAATTAGACTTTATCATGATTAATGAAGAGTAGAAAATATATTAATGTGGCGAATAGAAATGTCACGACGATCAAAACAATGGAGACAGCGGTGTGGGATTTCTGCATCCATCAATAATCAAGAACGCAATCCATTACATTGATGGCGACTCGGTGGGATAGCGCACCCACATCCATTACAAGGTCAACTTGAGATTTTGTGCACGTGGTTCAATATCGTGAAATAAGTTGCGGCAGGCTGGTGGACGTCATGTTTTCTGTTGAAAATCTAAACTTATGGGTGCTGAAATTCTAAGTTCAAATCTTTTTCTACATGCAAACTTAACTCTTTGTTAAATAAATCTACAATATTCACTTGCCCCTTAGGGCATATTTTACCTCTCTGTTTATTCTACGCAAATCCTACACACGCATTCTTCACACACCGTACACTTATTCAACACACATCCTATTACATATTCTACGTGCTCTATACATCCTACTCACATCTACATGCGCATCCTACACCACATCCAACCTACACATCCTACTCACACCTAATACACACATCTTACGCACACTAACACATACGTCCTACGCACACATAGGGCACAGATTCTATTAACTCACATCCCATACGGACATAATGCATATCCTACACCCACATCTAGCACCCAAATTTCGAGTTCACGTCTTACGTACATGATTTACTTACACCTCTGTGCACACAACCTCCATGCACAGACTATATTACAAACATCCTTCACACAAGCCCCCCATGTATAGACACACATTTGTACATTTGAGACTGATAGACTGAAAAATTTACACGTAGTCAAAAATCTCATTTGACCGCAGTCTGCTGCATACGCGCACGTGACTCGACCACCACACGAAAGTAAATCCTGTCTCTCTCGTGCCATTTGTCGTCCTAATCGCCACATACCCCTTCGTGCCATTTGTCGTCCTACTCTCCACATGTCCCCCTCGTGCCACTCGCCCCACACGCGCTCAGCAGCCCCACACACGCACCATGCCTCAAGTGCTACATGTTCCTCGCACTAGCTCCATACCCCATGTGTACCTCACCATCTGCAAGCTTGTGTTGTGATTTCTTGAAGGCGTCCACGACACACTCGTTGAAGCGCTCGATGTGATTTTCTCGGCAGTTTTGCACCAGCGTGACTGCAACATGTGTTCCTTTAGTTGGCATAGAGGACATGCTACAACATGTGTTCCATTAATGAGCATGCTGCAACATGTCTATCTTCATAACACGTGTTTTTCTATTTAGATATACCGTAACATTTGTCCTATTTTTAGACATGCCGTACAATTTCAATAAAATGAACTTATTCATTGCATTCGGTCTCAACTTTAATCCCAAGAATATAAAGTAGGCTGTGCCTAGAAAACGCCAGAAATATCTTGTTCGGTGTACGTCAATGAGTGAGCTTATAATAAAAACTAGTACAATAAGCTCGGTTTTAAAGCACGGCCTTCAAATACAAACCATGCGCTTACTCGGGGCTTGGACGTCATAAACCTGGACTCTAAAATCTTCCTGAAAAACTACATCAAAAGACATCGCAAAAAACTAGAAGTGGCCCAGCTCGCTTCCTCTGGACCATCTTAAATGAGCGCAGCGGTGAGCAAGTGCAGTGTATGGAGGTTAGTCTACTATGATCCTTCAAAGTAGCCAGCGTGCGGAGATGCAAAATGTCCAGGATCGTAACCTGGGAAACGTTGGACGTTTTTCGAAAGTGTTCTGCCGAAAGCCATTTTCCCCATCCCTACCTATACGCTGTTTTTGAAATTTCATAAAAGATGCCTTCGACCCCACAGGGAGAGGACGTGAGACGGTGAACAGGGTTCAGGAGAAACTTTTCTTCACTGGCTCGATGGAGAAGAAGGCTAGACATGAACGATTCAAACGAGCAAGTCTATTACAATTATTGATAGAGTCTTAAATGACTGATTGCTATAATTCTATCAGTCTCAAATGGTTATTTATCAGTTGAATATAATCGATATTAGTGACTATCAATGTATTTGTCTTGATCTCCCTGTTTTGACCTTCTTTAGTCTGTGTTTCGTGGTTCGAAATTCGCATCTTGATCAATTTTTAGGATCGTCATTGTTCGTTTTTGTATAGTAGGTATGCACAACTACTCTTGGTAGGTTATGAACTACAGAAACAACACGAAGAAGAAATGCACCAAGCCCACCTATATCCCCATTAAACCAAGAAATGAACCGACACTAATTCGTGACAGATATGTCCTCGTCAAACGACAAAGTATCTGAGCAATTTACTCAACAATCCTTTAGATGATTTATCACGTCATGAAAATGGAATACAAAGAATTCCAGCTTCCCGACTCTTGCTCATCAAAGGTGGGCCTCTATGTCTACCCTGCTTCTCTACCCATGTCCTACACAGGTCTCCGAGCCCTCCATCTCCTACACAGGTCTCCGAGCCCTCCAATTAATTTATGAGGGTGAGAGTGAACGCGCAGTAGTGATCATCAGCGAATACAAAATTGCAAGAAACAAAAAGCTGCCTCACAATTCGAAATATTCGGCGTCATGGAAAGTCTATGTTTCATTCCACGTAACGTTGGCTAGTAACTCGTTTAACACTTGCCGGGAAACTGAATATTCACTTTAAGTATCCTATCCTCAGAGAGAGAAACCTATTTAACATTCCTTGAGTTAACAATTGCTTCATTATTAAAAAGCTTGACTGCATTTAACACTGGAAACTAATTTGTCCATCCAAAAAACAGTTCTTTTGATTGTGAAACGAAAACTGTCGTCAGTAATACTTCATCGTCTCATTCATACCACATGCTGAATCACGCGGCAATTAAATGTCTGAGTAGAAACTACGTTCAAAATTTCTACGGAAGTGCTTAATAACAAGCAATGTGTCAATAGAAGTACTTACTAAAGTTTTGCGCTGTGACTACTTGCCAACACAATAGCAAAGCTACACAAGTCTTGAACGTCGCCCACATTGCCAAAAAATTTCTAACATCCACACCACTGAACAAGATAAGCGACTGAAGTCAGAAGAAGACGCCAGGGTGTCCTCTTCTCCATTACTCCACAAAGTATAGGCGGCCAGCTCTTATTTAAGGTCGTGGCTCAGGAATGCTACAAAAAATCTAGAAAATGTACCCAACCTGTACGAGATTACTGAGCTGGATTCGTTGCGTCAAATTCGATACAGGTTTAAGGACTTCTGTCGCATGAGAAATTACACGTGCTGGTAGTGTTCTTTTAGTTTTCTGACTTTCTGGCCATTACAGTTTTCATCCTAAAAAATCGTATATTTTCATTAATTTGTAACTAACACGTATCTGGCTGTTTTACAGTGTAGTATTTAAGACATATATTATCACAGAATATTTTATTACATAATAAACACTATCATTCAAGAATAGTATAGAAGAAGTTTTTAATGATGCTGCAAGGCGGAAGTATTACCCAGTTAATTATGAGTTTTCTTTATGAATTTATCAGAATAAGTGTATAAAAGGTATTGCGGTTAATTTAGTTACTTAATCATGTGTAATTAAACTTATAAATATAAGTGAATAAAAGAATGTGATAGAAATTTTTCGAGTAGAAAATAGTTCTAATTCAACAAGATCATTAATTAGCAGGCATCCGTGAGTCCTGGGACATGTTGAATAATCAAAATTTGTTGAACAGGATCTCTTTATTGTGTGTACATTAATTTTGAACTAAAATTGAATAAAAATTATTCAAGTCACCAAAATGCGTGCGTAAGAAGCGCAGTTTATTCTATGCATAAATAAGTATCACACTCATGTTTTCCTAAAGCAGTATACGTGTAAAAAAGTTCCAAGCAATGGTGCACTTCCAAATATTCATGTCCTACACCTACTGCGCTAGTGTTCCAACATCTAGCAACACCAATTTTTTCTTATGAATGAAATGAACTGTTTGTGTACTTAGTATTTACATGATGGAAAATATGCAATGTTTCAGAGAAAGCAGTATCTTTGACATTTGATTAATGTTTCACTCACAACATGTGATGCAACCAGACATTATTTGATTAATGTTTCACTCACAACATGTGATGCAACCAGACATTATTTGATTAATGTTTCACTCACAACATGTGATCCTGTCAGACATTATTTGTTAAAGATACTAGACAATTTTCGTTTTTGCACTTGAATTTTTTCCAAACTTTTTTCTCAATTTTGTCAAGAAGAATGACTGAACAGGTAATTATAACAATTTGTTTTTGATAAAATCATATTTCACGTCCACGTGAACTCCTAAGAGGTTGATACATACTTAATTATGAATATACGTTTAAACAATAAAATGTATACGATTAGCTAAGTATGCGAGATGCAAATAATGTGCAACAGTTGGATAGACATTCTACCATTTATTTTTATATTTATTCTTACTATAGAAGCTGATACCCTCCTGAACTGTGACTATTCTTTCTTGTTCACAGTAATTCCTTAAATGTTTCACAATCTATGTATATATTTGTCAGCTATTTCAAAATGTTTTAAAGATTTACATTATGAAATTATTTCCTTCGTAATTTTGACATCGTTAACTCAAAATGCGAGAATTCTCTTTTTTCTTCTCGTTGTCTTTCAAGAAACATCACTCTATGAAAATGATTAGTTAATTCAATTTGGTTTGCATCTTCTGCACTAATGTGATTTAACATCCCTCCATTCTCTTTCGATGTCATCAGTACGTGTGAGCTTCAGCGTCAGGATTAATCAATTTATATTTAACTGTGATAAACTTTCAGAAGCTAAAAACCAGCGAACTCTAAGCAATAATTTGTGCGCTTGCCTACTATCACTAACAATTGTTGTTCAGGGCGATTTTTTTATGTCAGCTAATAAGGTTTCAGTATGTCGGTTTTCCTCTGGGAAAAAAGTACAATTTTATTCATTTCTAGCATAGATTCACACGTCGTCGATAGCCCTTCTTTCGCTGTTTCCTTCTTCCAAATTTTGCTTCATCGATTTGAACGATGCGATTCTCGTAGCTAATCGTATTAGGATTCGTGCTAATATAATCAGAGATGATTATCCGTATCAAACTAGTCCAAACCGGAACATTATTTTTGTTTGCTTTTAATATGGTCACAGGTTGCTAAGAGCCGAAGTTGTTTTCACGATTAATTTTAAAAATCATAACAACTTGTTCAATTGATAGGTTCGATTTTTCCATCCCTATTTTCCCAAGAAATTTGTTTTTCTTGAGAAAGTATTAAAACACAAAGTCATTATCATGTATTTTTTCCCTCGCTTTTAAGCAGTTCTAGTAGTATTTGTCTTTGGGTTTGTTAAGAATCGTGTCGTTATCACACGTTGCGCATTTAGCTTTGATAAAACTGCTAGTATTCAATAAATTTGATCTGATGTCTTCTCTCCTCGTTCTTCCACGTCAACGATAGTTTTTGATCACATCAAACTGTTTTCTTGGTCGTCCATTCTTGAAGCATTCTTTCAACTTATATTCTAGGAAACAATTATCGGTGCCGTTATAGTATGATATCTACCGTCGGTTTTCTGGTATAGTATGATATCTACCGTCGGTTTTCTGGTGTAGCATAAAATCTCCCGTAAATTGAAATCAATTTTAAAGATGAAGATTATTTATTTGGTTAAGGATAAATAAAAAAATTGGGTTCATGGGAGTATCGTTTACCAAATAGTAAACCAATTCCAAAATTTCTGTCAAGTTTATTTTGCTGTTTATTTTTCCATTCAAGTTCGTATAATGAAAAAACTTGTTTCCACGTCGAACTGAACGATATGTTTGGCATCCTTCTCTTGGACATCTCAGAAATTGCTTCATTTCTCCTTTGTGGTTCCTCTCGCTTTTTTCCATTATAGATCCCCAATGTGGAACTATAATTCCGCATTTATGACAAGGAGGCACATAAGAAAATATTTCTGTATCGAAATATTTCATGCACTATGATTTTCATTTTGTGTTTGTCATCAAAATTTAATTAGCCAATTTTTCAACCATCTGTTATTTACCAACATTGCTATCCACAGGGTGTGTTTGAATACGTAGGCTCTTTTGCTAGAGCTCTGCGTGTTTTCTATGCAGGGCATGCTGGTATAGGACCTTTACTGTTGTCATTTCTCTTGTAAGCATTTCTCAGTCAACAAACCGATCAAAAGAATATAATCTTCCTGTTTTCAACCTTGTCAATCGTCGCATTATTGAGTCACTTTCATTTTACAACGCAAACTTCATCTAAATGACTCTCTGTCCGCTCACCCATTGCAAGTTGTTTGGCTTTTTGTTTAATTTTTAATTTTATTCTAAACAAATTGAGTTTGAATGATAAACATCGCTTTCTTTGTTTGAAACATACTCTCTTTCGCCTGTATCTCTGCCATGGTGCTTTGAGCATGCAGCTGCTGTACAATGTTAGCAAATCTAGTCGTCCTACAATGTCATTTTTTGTGTTTTACTGGGTCTGATTTTGCTTGAACAATTGATTTACATTTTTATCAATGTGACTGTATACAAATACGATCTATTTAATTTTTTCAGTCTGAATATGATAGCTTCATCGAAATGTTGTGTTTTATAGATTGACAGAGATATAGAACTTTGACGATTTCCTTTTCATTTTAACAAGTGAATAACTTGTACTATTTTGTAGAGTTAAGAAGTTGGAAAAGAAATCCTTGAAGCGTACAGTCCCAATGACGATTTTGCGTGTCTTTCGACAACGCTTCAATCTCGCCTTCATAGGCTAATAAAGAAGATTCAAAACTTTTCATGGAAATTATTATTTAATCAAAGTATATTCTGAACAAGTTTTTGTATTGGATAATATTTTGTGTACCACTCAGGAACTAATTAGATAGAGTTTTTTTCAAAAATTAGAATTTCGTGCCCTGAAATGCAATCACTGCCGTTAGCAATGCGCCAAGAAGCCAGCTGTGCATGTCCCTTCATATTGTAGTCCTCGCCTTAAACTCAAAAATGAAAAATAATTGTTGACCTACTAGTGCTATACCTTTTAATTACCACTTGAAGAATGGCTTAAACATACTTTCATTCACTATTATTTACAGGCTTAAAAAGAGAAGCTATAATTAATATGACAACAGTACCTGAAGCGCACAATCGCAATAATGATCAAACAGCCTCACACGCAATATGTAATTTTCTCTGGCTGTATTGCTGCTTAAATTTTCCGGACTCAGTACATCGAATTTTTTTTGGCCAAAATAATATATGTACACACTTAAATTGAGGTGACGGAGAACTTTCAAGAACTAAAATGATCGTAGAACTTTCAAGTACTGAACGATCGGCAGCTTGAGCTACTGTGCCTGTAGAATACCTTATCAATGTTTTCTTTTCTAGTACTGTTGGTTTCTTGCATGTTCCAAGTGAAAAAGTATTTAAAAGAAAGTGGAACTATTATAAGAATGCCAGGGATTTGTAGTCCCTGAAGGTTTGTAGAATAGTACTGAAGACAAAGTGTTCTGTAGAATATATTATTACAGAATAATTTTATGGTATTAGTTAGAAATCCTGTAAGACTGAAGTTCAGTATTTTATTTAATATCCCGGAGCTTGCGTTTTAGCCCTCCCCGAAATAGGTGAAGAACTGCGAAAGAGAAACGACAAATACATTTTGTACTTTACGCATCTGCATGATGCTCGTGGAAAAACTGAATTAGAGCCCTAACAAGAAATGAGCCGTAAACAAGGACAAAGATGCGCTCATACATGTGCGGCCTGCGCAAAACATGTTGGAGCTACGCTGTTGCTCGATCACTGTGTGTATTGAGTTTTAGACTTACATGAGCTCAGTATGCGAACACCCGCTGATGGCTGCATACGCTTGCGTGAATACTTAATTGCTCCACTGACCTCTTTCCAGGAACTGCTCGCTCTAGTGACTGCTTACTTCAGTTACTACTCCCTCGAGTTAGCACTCGTCTCAGTTACTACTCACTCCAGTTACCACTCGCTCGAGTGACCAACCGTGCACCATCACTCTGAAGCCAGCACACGATGCCTTGGCGCTGCACAACGTCTTCCTCAGCCCTGCGGCCCTCCTCCATTTATTATTCTGCGTCTCGTACTTCTTTCGCAGAAAGAAAGAAGAAAGAAACACATTTATTTCGAATAAAGTACAAACATGAAATGTCGATACACTGGTTTTTAAAACACCTTAACCTAAACATCCTTAACTGATAATAACACATTGGTATCGTGATACCCGTGTAAAATGTTGAATCAAAAAAGGATTGACAGAAAAGCACATCAAAAATGAGTTCCTTTCCTTTGCCTAATCTGATTTTGACAGTGCATTTGAATATAAGTTACTAAGAGAACACAATCCTCGTAACGCTTAGCTGAAAAATGTATTCGTTAGTGCGCATTTAAATTGAAATAAGAGCAAAAATCGCGTTTAAATATCTTAACACAGAGACCCTTAATTGCTATTCATACATGGTTATCGTAATACACATGATAATTGCCGAAAACATGATTCGGAGAAAGGCACGAAAAAATGAGTTCCTCTTTGTCGCGGTAGTCGGATTCTGGTAATGCATTTAAAATACAGGTGACTAAGGAAAGCATAATTCATGTGACGCATTGCTGAAAACCCTCTCGTTAGTGCGTACTCGTATTGAATTATGAGCATTAGAACATAGGAACTAGTGATCCGAGTGTGAGGGATTGATGTTAGAAGTAAAATGGGCAAATTTGATTTATTTTACGTCTAGAACTATGAGGTAGACAGTCGGGATTTGAGAAAATTTTTCACATGGACGCATCATCTACTGTGCCAAGTGGAGAGCTTCGAAAAGAACATAATATTCACTCTAACAAAACAAAAAATTGTTCTGATATTTCTTATGCTGATAGTGCTGGCGTAAAGAATTCATCGGAGTCAAAGACATGAAAAGTTTGTTGTACAATGCTAGCCGTGACATTTTCAACATAGGTGGAGCCGTACAAAAGTTAACTAGCCAAAATAGTGTTATCACAATGAATTCACTAGAGTAAAAAAGTAAGAAGAGCAATTTAAGACCAGAATAAGAAGATTAAAAAATGATGTTCTTTAAAGTTATGACATTCTTCGAAACCTTGGCCCTTTTTTTTAAATGTTTTAATGAAATGAAAAAAGAGAAAAAAGATGCTAAAGTACCCTCACATTAACATCCTTTCTTTGCGGTAATTAATTTAGTTTTGAAAATGCTAATAAATGTAAGTCACTAAGAAAGAAATCCCTGTGACACATAGTTTAAAACACTCTTGTTAGTGTGGGCGTATATCGGATTATCAGTCCATAACATTTGCAGTATAGCTAGCTGGAGTAAACGAAAAGTTAGCTACCGAAAATGATTTCGTCTTAATGCACTCACGGGCGTAGGAAAGTAAAAATTGCCCATGAATTACGTCGCACGTTCAAAGGTTTTAATATGAGCGAAAAATGCTTTCAAATATCTTGAAATTTAAACCATGACTTGATATCTACACATGGGGACCGTAATACTTAAAAACGGTTAATTTCTAAACAAGCAAATGGTTGGGAGACAAGCACGTTTGAAATGCATTTCCTTTCGGTGCGTTGGTCTGATTTTGACAATGCATTTTATTACAAGTGGTCCAGTAAACATTGTGCGTGTGAAGCATTGTTGAAGACACTTTTTTAAATGCACTCCCATGTTGAAATTTGAGCTCACGAACATAGGAACTAGTGAGATGAGGGATTATGGTTGAAAGTAAAACGGGTAGATCCAAATTGTTTTTCGTCTTAGACTGTGAGGTTGACATTAGAGGTAATTTTTCTTTTACATTGTTGCGTATCAACTAGTAATTTATAATAACTGGCCCGGCAGCGAGGCTCACGGCACCAAGACGCCGATCCAAACCCGTGTGTGCATATTTTCTGTTACATGCCTTTTCTCTTGATAAGTTTAAGTGCTTGAAATGATATTCTAATAATGAATTTTGAGAGCTTTCGGTCAAGGTGTATTATTCTAAAAAATAGTTTGGGGATCTCCTGGTAGGTTGTTTAATAACACGCGATATGAATAAGTCACAGCTAATACAATCAAGCTGCCTTATTTGCCGAATTTGTGTGCCTAAACCAAGCATGTGCGAACTCATAGCTGTCAATATAGGCGTCGTGCGTCCAAAGTAGCAAGCGGCTGTAGCGGCGGATGTACCTGACCCTGAAGCGCCGAGCTTGTTTTGAGGCGCGCACATGCGATTGTAGCACTCGGAGCATACGCTCAACATGTGCGTGTGGAAACTGTACTTCTACTCTGCTCTAAAATTCATGACGAAGACTTTTCAAATTAACGGGTGACGCTCTAATAGACGAAATGAACGTTATGTTTTACCCCCGGAGTGCAGGACGCAACATATTAACAACACAGAGCTAGTGACTAGTGACTTGGATGCAGAAACAATGATCTGCTGATGCACATCGAACATAAAAAAGATTTTCACGGTTTTTGCTCAAATGCCGTAATTTCCCACTCGTTCTTATTGGACTATTAGCTAAAAAATTTTGCTCGCAAACCTTGGTTCTTTGCTGGGTCTTGTCCTTTCACGTTGACCTTGAGAAAACTGGTGATAAGAATCAAAAACTTCTGCAAACGTGTTTTTATGAAGACTAAAAACAAGACCAGTGTTGGGCACTCAATTCTTAAAATGTTGCGGCGCAACCGCAACCGCAACACCACAAAAAAAGTTGCGACGTAACCGCAACAGCAACTTTGAAAAAACCAAAGTTGCGATCGCAACCGCAACTCGCAACCGCAACTTTTTAATTAGTAAATATAATTTGAATTAGATATAGTTCAATTTATTTTACGTATACAGTATATTGTTATGTATAAAATAATATTAAGATATTCAAAATAGTGTGCATTGTTTTACTAAAAAAATTAATAGATCGAGTAAATGTGCGGATGATCTTTCAGTACCTTGATTTTGAATGAAATATCAAGATACTGAAAGAAACGTTTTATTTATAAATAAAGCATGAACAACAAACTGAATTCCATTTTCTGATTATAATAAGGTTGAACAGGTACCTAGCTAGTAGCTATATTTTCATAGGAGTTCCGTATGGATATTGCAAAAAATTGGGAAAGAAAGAAACGTTTCATTTGTAAATACAGCATGAACAATAAAATGAATTCCATTTTCTAATAACAATGTTGGAAAGGAACTTAGCTAGTAGCTATATTTTCATAGGAGTTCCGTATGTATATTGCAAAAAATTGGGAAAGAAAGAAACGTTTCATTTGTAAAAAATTATAAAACAGGAAAGTGCAGAACATTTGTACAGCTTATATGACAGATAAAGAAAAACCGTGCATATGCTCCTGTAATATATGATATTCCTCTGCTTTTTGTAGTTCCTCTGTTATGATTTAATACTGGTTCATGATCTCAATGTGACAATGTCAATGTGCCGCAATGACGATCAACGTTGCCTTTCAAAAATGTTAACATTTCAAAATGTTTGTCTAAAAGCCGAGCACGTCGTGGTCTCAAAATTTCTTTGCCTAAGGAGAACAGTCGTTCGACCGCAGCGCTCGATGGTATTGGCGTGTTAAATTTGATGAACGAAGCGACAAAGTCACTTGAAGGTTATATAATGAGTTCCATAAAATATACTTCTATACTGTAAGCAAAGTGTATGTGTATCACTGTATCGCCTAATGCTAATAATAAACAGTTGCCAGACGGGTTGTACCCTGTACGGTTTAGTTTCAAACGAGTATGAAACGCGTATTAAACTCTATTGAAGTCATTTTAGAAAGTAAATTACCATCGTGATGTTGCGGTTGCGAGTTGCGGCCTGACACGTCGAAAATTGTTGCGATCGCAACAGATTCGCAACTTTCCAAAAATTGTTGCGGCGCAACCGCAACAGCAACAGAAAAAGTTGCGATCGCAATTGCGGCCGCAACTTGTTGCGACGCAACTGCCCAACACTGAACAAGACAAATTACAAAAACTAGGCAGAACCTTGCACTAACTGGGAACTACGTTAGTGAGGGTATGTTCTTTCACATCGCTTACATTTTCCCTATTTTATTTCATTCATGAGTTTCACATTAATTACTCCGCAATCTTTAGTTGATATTCCATGTCGTGATATTTACTGCAGCTTTCAAATAGAAGAGATAAAATGCAAGGATGTTAAGTGCAATGGAGAAAAAACGAATGGTGAACTCGCCTGTCCACTTTTTGCAGCGGAGTTTGGAGAAGCGCTGCAGCTCCGCTGCATTCAGTACTGTAAGGTTGGATTTTTCGACCGTCGTGTGCTGGGCAGGAGCTAATTCATCCCTCAGTGCAGTCACATGGATCATCTTCAAGAAATCTACTACCTGTGCGTGCAATTCGTGGATTTTCAAAATCAATTCGTATTTTTTGAGCCTCTGAACTAAGAAAGACCAGCGTCAGTTACTCATTCGAGTCTATACCCATTTCACGTTCCTGGATCGAGGTGTGAATTATGGCTATTTTCTCACTTTTCTCAACGCGAAGAAACACCGAGCTCGAAATGCCACTTCAACATGCGGTTCACGTGAAAGACATGCGTTGTTAATTTCAGCGTTACGCTGACCTCACTAGGCAGAGTGAGAAAGTTTTTAAAATGTTCGTAATATAAATTTTCGCCTTCGGAAATTGAAATTATTTGTAAATTATTTAGCCTTAAAACTTTTTTTTGTAAACATGGGAGTTCGTCTCTTTAATTGAACTTTATTCGTACCTCTGTTAATTTCTTTATTTTCATTTTTCCGTCCTCCAGAATTATGATTCGTGATCTGTGGGCTCTTATGAACTTCAATCGTTATCGTCTCAAGTAGACTAAACTTAAAATTCATTGTACTTTCTGCGGCGTAAGAAGAACGGTGTCAAGATCAATGTTAATAAAGACCACAAAGAGAGAAGTCCTTGTAGGATGTCATGAAGATGCGTAGACTAAGGTGAATTTATCCCGAGTAAACCCTTAATTTTAAACCACCTAACGGTAATCATATATTACAGCAAGGATGAACCATTGCCCGCCGAATTTTTCTTTTCGGTCAAGTCCCTCTGAGATTTGAAGTAGGTTAGAGATTAACATTATAAATATCAGACTTCAGTTCATCCCTCTTTTTCGATGAGGGTTCATCACTTGATGATCTCGCTACAGTATGACGGCTCAGTGACTACATCTCTTTCTGTGCAGCCTCGATCTAGTTATTTAGAGTACTCGCCTATCGTGTGGAGGGTTCTAAGCCCTGTACGTCGTGGCGTTTCATCCCATTGTGAAAAAGAAGTTAGCCGCAGTTCTCCTCCCTAACCAGGTATTTGAAACGAGTACGAGCTCCAACAGGGTTGACCATCATTGCTTTCTGGCAATACATTATCAGCATTCAAAAAATACATCACGCACACGATGTGTGCCAAGTCTAAAAAAGTGTTGAAAATTAAAAAATTAATTCGCTCAGGAGCACAGGGCTTTTAAATCGATGACTGCTCGCAAATTAACGTACTGTCAAACGGCGCCTGAGTTTGTTCAGGTTTTTACTTCATTTTGCATTGAGGTGTTGTCACTTGGCTTCGTGATATATAGATAACTTCTTTTGTTGGAAGCAGTAGGCTGTTCTAAGAGAAAACAAAAACAAATGGGGAGAAACTCCCTTGGCTGGAAAATAAAACTTGTCGACGCAATCAATATTAGACCCAGAAACGCTGAACATTGGCACTCGTAGGTGTCCTCGAGTGAACACTTCTGGAAAGCCCAAGTCTGCAACAAAGAGGAGCTCTGTAGCGTTGATAAATAACAACTACAGCGAGAGCAGGTTGCACTATCCTGATTAATAAAAATATTCGGGAATTATGATTATTTCGTACTAAAGAAAAACAAGCAAAAATTCACATACACGCGCGACTTTCCTACAATGTTAAGTAGACAAAATGCTTAAAAATGCCTTTACGAAGTCACAAAACGGAAACCAAGGCCAATGGTCAAATTGAAAGTCACGCCTGTTACCACAGACTGTTCTGTTGAATGGTTTTTACTTGGACGAGGAGGTGCAGCTGCTGCACTTCATGTTGCGTCTGATGCGTTAATTTTCTGTCCTCCACAAGGTCTCAAGATAATCTTCGTCATAATACATCGAAGTCAATAGATAAGTAATAGATACGTTCCTTAATCTTCATCAATAGATACGTCGAAGTTTATAACTATATTCATGAGACACATCAGAGTGCATCATCAAATTCCTGATTAGATATGACTAAGTAGAAAATTAAATTCATCAGCAGCGTCCGAGTACATTATTATGGTTATCAGAACGCCAGAGGGCATCCATAACACCCTCCTCCCTGTCGGCAGGTGAGGAAGTAGAGGTAAAAAGGGTTCTGTTACCCAATGTGACAGTTCATGCACAGAAGCACATCCAATACAGGACAATTAAACTCACAGGTATTGAGAGTATATGATTATTAAAATATATAATTTCGCTTCAACGTAAGACTAGGGAGAATAGAAATAGCCATCTTTTTCAACAGATACAAATTAGGTGCTACATAACTTTCCAAGTTACGATTACAAAAAAAAGTTGAAGGAGACATGCTGCATATGAACATAAACATCACTAAAAAAATGCTGAAAAATTTATCATCTGATGCCGAACTCATGCACAGCATGCTTTACTAAATACGTACTTGAGTCTTCCACAGGAAGTTGCTGCGCACCCAATTTTACAGCGCAGAGATGCATTGGAATGTAACGATAAATAATAATTACAGTTAGCTATTTACGGTAGCTTGGTTTTCCACAGAGGTCACCAGCCAGCACGAAAAAATTAAAATATTTGTTAGTTTAAGCCTCCTTAACGGCAATTAAGACGTTCCAAAGAGAGGAAGGAGGAAGCCGACCTAACCTTTAGCTCGGGCCCTCACATTGTCCCCCTGGAATCGCTAATTACCATAGATACAATAGTTGTATTCCCCTGAGGGGCCAGGAACCTCGAAACGAAGGATTTTTTTTGCATTTCGAACTAGAAAAAAAGTTATTGTTACACGTGTCCAACATGGAAAAAAAAAATTTAGTTTATTCACAATAAAAATTTAATTTGGAACTCATATATAATTTCGCTTCACTACATTGTTTCCACTGTCAAACCGCATCGACTGAGATCAAAATAACGCTTCTACGTTGAAAATTGTAGAAGAAGTGGGGTTTTACGCAAAGAAAAAGTAATATATTTTTATATTTATGTTCGCACAATAACTTTTTTTCTATTGCGAAAATCGAAATTTTTCACTAATGCAAATGTATTCGGAATTCAATTTTACATGTCTGTATGCATTTTTGTTCCCCTAGATGCAATAGAATGTTTCAATCTGAGATTAGAAAAAGTATTCTTGGATTTTTCTGAGGAAGACATTTTTCGGACATTTGTAACAATAAATTTTTTTCTAATCCGAAATTAAAAAAAAATCCTTCGTGACGGTGTTTCTACAGTCCTTCCGCGTCGAATGAAACCGAAATCACGCTTCTATGTTGAAAATTGTAGAGTGAGACAAGTTTTGCGCATGTATAAATATTTTTTCTAATAATCGCGAAATTTTTTTTTAGAAAATCGAAAAATTTTATAGAAGCAAATGTGTTTGGAATTCAGTTTTACATATCTGCATGTATTTTCGTTCCCTTTGGTGCAATACAAATGAGTACAGTGAAATTTGAAAATGAGGTAAGTGCAGGGTAGTAGATTCCCTTATTAAGGCGTTCGAAAGAGAGGAAGGAGGAAGGCACCATTTAGTATGGAGTTAGGAAACGCAGAATCTACTCGTATGCACAAGGTGCATAGAAACAGTAAGTTGAGAAAGAAGTTTATGAAACAAAATAAAAGTTGAAGAAGATAGTAGATGCTGAAAAACAGGACATCAGTGAACCGAAAAAGGATGGTCCTTAACATAACAAAAACATTTTATTTCAACAAAAAAGTCCTACCCAACTCTCAGCTCGGGACCTCACATTTTCCTTCTGGGAGTGCTAATAATAATAATAATAAACCCAGTTAACGACAACTTCGGTCAGAGACTATTTAGTTGTCGCTTAGGTATTTCTTCCAAAAGTTGTTTTTCATAGTTACGAGATGATACTTTTACTGAACTTCTCAGTAGCATTTTTCTTCTCCTACTGCTTCCAATACCCATTCACTTTCCTCATCGCTCGTCTCGGTAAGAATCAAGTAGCAGCGGCAACATGGTAGGTCTGCCTGCGCTACGGTAGCTCAGACTACATCGGGCCGAAGCCCTCGCACATTCAATCACAAACTCAAAAACTGTTCGAAACGTTCCAAAGGGAGCTCTGCTGGGCATTTACCAACATAAAAAATCATCCGCTCATTCAGATCAACAAGGTCATTAGTAACATGAGTTTGCTAGCGCGTCAGTTTCTCAAGCTACGTCGCACCGAAGTTCATATACCAAGCATCAGACTTTCCAATTTACCACAAGGGACGATCATCAAAATTATTTGAACATCAAAATTGTGTGACCACCAGGATCTTAATTACAAATCAAGATTTTACTTGTCTCCGCATAACAACTTTGCACATACTACAGTACATTCGAACGTACCGGGCAGCCAAACCCCGTAGGGGGTTTCAGCTGCCCACCCATTTATGGCCGGACCCCTTACCCGCGCTGAAACCCCCCGAGGTACCAACGCAGAGCGCCCGGTCACAAACCATGATTCGACCACCACAGTTGCTTCGAAAGCGACTTACTTGTGAGACCAAGAATTGTTCACCTCAAGAGACAGGGACGCTTTACATACGAGAAAGCCATTTATCACAGCAATGAGGGTTGACAGAGTAAGATCGTCTACCATTTTGTGAGAGGCAGTAGTTGGGACCCACAAGCAGTGGGGGCTCCAGCTACCCGCCCTCACTTTGGCCGAGCGCCTGACCCATGCTGGAACCCCTTCTCAACCGAGAGTCGAGGATGTCAGCACAGTGCGCTCGGCCATCATACTCATGAAAGTTCAGTATGAGTATACATTCTAACTAGAAGAAATGTCCAGCTCTCGACCAGCCCAGAGCCAAGCCACGCCGATTCTTGGGTTCAAATTTTTAAGATAGCGCCCGCTACGGCTGGATAGTTCCCACTCGCTTTCATTCATCTTTAAGTATTTTCGAACACATTTATCTCCTTAACAAACTCAAGCACTTTACGGATGGGTCCTCCGTTACGTAGCAAATTGTTTGCGTTAGCATTCCCTCCGGCTCTAGGTCTCAGTATTCGGTCTCTTGTCTGCTGCAGCGCGGTACATTCCTCCATAATATGTTTCACTGTTAAGATCTCTACTCCACACCACCCGCACGTGGTCTCTGTCCGAGTGCCTCCGGGTCTAAGAGATAGCTGTGAGTTAAGAGCTGTGTGTTTGAGTCGTTATCTGTTGATGACGACCTCTTCCTGTCGGTTTAACTTGTGGCTACACTTCTTCCATCTTCCAGGGCTGGCTTTTATTGTTCTCAAGTCTTCCTGTTCCTGCTGCCATTCCAGGTTCCATATCTCATATGTCTTCTTCCTGATAACCGGGAACCAGTCGCTGTACGGAATCAGCACAAACTCAGCGGGTCTTGCTGCTGCTGCCTTCGCCGCTTGGTCCGCACGTTCATTTTCGGCTATGCCCAAGTGTGCTGGAACCCAACTGATCGTTATATTTTTCGCATCCAAAAAAATTTGGTGCATCTCGAGTATTATCTAATTCAAAAGTTTATTATTTCCAGTGTAGCTATCGATTATTTGTACTCCGCTCATGGAGTCGCTGCATTTTACAAAATCTTGGAATTGCGTTTCCTTGATGATATTTAGGGCAAGCTTGATGGCATGCAGTTCGGCGGTCATAACACTTGCCACGACTGGGAGAGAGGAGCTTCTGATGATATCGCCCATCACGGCCGCTGCTCCAACTTTTGTCGGTGACTTGGATCCGTCAGTATAGATGATTTTGTGCTCCTGGTCTCTATTCATATAATCTCTGTGAATCTGTCTTTCAGTGAATGGGTCTATTTTTTCTTTTTTTGTATTTGCCATGTGCTGCTTAACATCCGGTCTTCTCAAAATCCATGAAAATGCGGTAGGCGTGAAGCACGGCTGTACTGGCTGAGTCGGAATGTTATACTGAGTTATTGACTGACGAGTTCTTTGTATTACTGGTTCCAATGTACACTTTCGGCTTGTAAAAAACAATTCAAGGTTGGTATTGTTGACGCAACAATATGCTGGGTTGAGGAAGTGACATTTGAGATTAAAAAAATGTCTGAGTAGGAGGTCCCTTCTTCTGATCGCCAATTTTGGTTCGTTGCAGATGACATGAAGGTTCACAATTGGTGTCGCCTTGAATGCGCCCGTGCTGATGCGCATTGCCTCCTTTGCTACGACGTCCAATTCCCTCAGCGCAGCCGTCCTTACAGAGCCATAGACTATGCTTCCATAATCGATTTTCGAGCATAAACAGCTAGTCAGTGATATAAGTCTATAGTTCTTTGGATTAACATGGTCTTTACCAGGTTTCGGGATAGGGATTATTGTGGCTTGTTTCCGATTGGATGTGCTGCATCTTGTGTCTGTGTGGCTGTACTGCATCTTGTGTCTGTGTGGCTGTACTGCATCTTGTGTCTGTGTGGCTGTGCTGCATCTTGTGTCCGTGTGGCTGTGCTGCATCTTGTGTTTGTGTGGGTGTGCTGCATCTTGTGTCTGTGTGGCTGTACTGTACGTGGCGTGCTCTCTTCCTGACGTACGTAGTCATCGAGTTCTTTGGATACTCGCGCGCGAATTAATAATAAAAAATTAAAATTTTTTCCAACGTTTTAACTCTTCGAAATAGTTCAAGTTTTTCACGTGCTAAAGAAAGCAGGAATTCACTCAACATTTTTACTGCAGCACTGTCAATCTTAAAACTCAAGATCTCTGTAGTCTATACAATGTGACGTTTCGATGTAACGAACATCATCTCCAGGCTGAAAATATGCAGAAAATTTTTCAGTCACATTGATAAAAATACTAATCTAATACTTGTGGTACATCAGACACAATATGAATGTTGAAAATCGCAGTGAAGAAAAATGACTAAAGACAAAAAATTATACAGTAGTAACATGCACTTGCAAGACTAGGTAACAGCATTGCACGACTTTAGTTCTAAATGACAAGAGATATAGAGGAAATGAACGATTAAGCGGTTGCATCAAACTTCTAAGCCGCAGTTCTACTAAATAATAATTGTAGAGCATAAAATTCAGTGTTTTCGTTGAGGGCAGGTTTAAATTTAAGGATATGTAACGCTTCTATTATTTGAATATCTTTCTTTTCTTCTTTCTTGCTATTTTTGAACAACAGTGTATTTTATTCTTACGTTAGAAAATATATCTTCATTCGGAGGCTTGCAGCTATGGTCAACGCGGAGATGATTGAAAATGGAACCTTGATATTAGTGAGCAGTTAATCTTTGTTTCAGGGTCAGCCTAGTCATGCCAATGTAGCATTTTTGTCTCATTTGAACTGGTATATTAAGCTTGCTCTGTCTAGATCATTACCCCTGGACAAAGAAATATTACTTTTCACTAAGAGGTCACTGATTTTGCGATTTATATAATACACACTGACTTTAATTGACGAATCCGGATTTGTTGGCTTAACAAAAGTTTTGACAATGTTCTTAAAGACTCGGTAGTCAATTTTGTAATTCTTGTGTATATGGTTTTTCATAAAACATACTAGTAAAGCATGCATTGTGTCCAGTACTTTGTTTTTTGAAAACCAAATACAATTATTTTTAACCTTTCTCAGTATATTTCGACGCACACAAACACAAACCTTATGTTTTGCACCTGACACACACAAGTTGGTGATTGTGCCACATTCCTTCAAATCTCAAGTAATCGATCCTGCGGTAGAATATGGTGCATTTATCTAGTCAGGATTATCTCTGCAAAAATCCTTCTGAATGAAGTTGAATGATTGCTTCAAGAAATAGTTGCTCATTTGTAACTGACGGAGTCATTTTTCAACGAACCGTGTAAATTCATGATCTATATTAGTACGCAATAGCTTTAAAGGAGGCCAGTAAATGGTAGAATATCATTTTACTGAAATGCTTGAATACTTTTGTCGTATCCCATGCACGTTGTCATTGTGCGCGTCTTCCTCAGCTCGGAAAATATACTGTTTTAAAACTTCAGTTTTATAATCTATCCCAGTTTCCTGTGCCTGAGCATACTAACACTTTCATGAACTTAAAATTTCACGTTTGCAAATGCGTTTGTTCCCCGACTATGTCTAGTATATGTAAGGTATAATCAGGACAAAAAGTGAATACGTTCCCATTGGAACATTTTCAATTTATTTGACTTTGCGATGAGGACGTAGACTCGTTGCTCCGCTTCACGCATCGCAATCCGTGCGGCACGCGCGTATCTAGCTACATGTGCGCGCGCCTTGTAGGATTCTTGTATATTAAATGCTGGAATGAAGGGATGCAGAAGTTGCTCCAATACATCAGAGTTTATGCTAAAGAACTACAGTTAGCAAAATTGTTATTTGTATGTACTCCATGGTTTCAAAATCTTCATGAATTTTTCGAAAATTAATGTTTTAAAACCATAGGTTTTTACATATGAATCGATTCGTGAAAATGAACTTCTCGACAGCCGCGTCAGACGCACACATCGATGATGAGTGAAAATACCATGGAGGATGTCATGGAGCAGCGACAGTTACGGAGTTCAACGACCGAATCATCAAAAAAAAAAACGGCAGTGTTCTTTATTTGCTTTAGACTAAATATCGTCTTAAAACAGCTCTTCATCAAGGCCACATGGACTACCTCTGACTCGGAGAATTTTCTTCTGCATCTGAGAGGACAGACTGACGCAGCCTTGAATTTAGGCCCTTGAGGTCATTCGTGGAATAATACCATATTACTTCTTAACTCCCAGATTGCTACACGTGGATCTACAGCGTGGGATAAAGTCCCCAGACTCTTATTCAATTTTAAATACATGCTACTGATATTTTCTCTCAGCCAACTGAATAATTATGCTCAATTAATTCCTAATGTCTTGCTTTCTCGTTTCAGACACAATTTCTAGGGAAAACCTTCCGTAGAATTCTGAAAATTAGTAAACATCAAGCCGTTATTGATTTTCACCACACCGGAGCATAAAAGTCAACAATCATTAAGCAGCTAAAGATCGCTAAATTTACTGTTTATAATACCGTGACCAGATCTGAGGAAATTGGCAAAGCTAAGGCGTTATCGTGCAGCTCGTGCAAAAGAAAGAACGTCGAAGTGGTGCGACAAAGGGTCCGCATAAATCCGAAACGATCTAAGAGAAAAATGGCACGAGATTAATATGTCTCCAAAAACCATAAGGACGATCGTGAAAACTGACCTCAAGGTTTTCCCCTTCAACTGAATAAACGTCAGCTTCTGGCAGAGATCCAGAAAATAATAAATAAAAGTGCCAAGATACACGTCTTAAATCTCATTATTTATTTAGGAAAGTCATTGAATAAAAATTTTC
>JACJUY010004945.1:12998-35010 GCA_014220935.1 Platorchestia sp. MABIK
CATTGCTGGAAACTATTGTATTTCTCTACTTACAACACTCGCTTCGTCACTAGGTCATTCACTGCTTTCCTTTCTTTGCACTTCCACACATCTTATTTGCACTAATCGCTGCTTATTTATAGTGGATTAGATGGTTGCATTGCTCGCCCTGTTCGCTTAGGCAGCAGGGATCTCCAAACTTTTTATTGTAAGACTATTTTCTACATTCATACAGTCCGAAGAAATAAAAAATGGAAAATAACCATTTAATTAAGCGATTCCAGTCGTGAGATAATTATTTTTTCAAGGTCACCACCCAGGAATTTGTTTGACTGGCCTGATGAAATTACGTGGAGACGGATGTGACCCGCGGACCATAGTTTGGAGACCCCTGGCTTAGGGGATGAGATAATTTTTGTTTAGCATATTTTGTGATATTATTCTTAACTTAATATTCTTGATTGTCATTACGAAACGCCATTCGTGAATGTTTCGCGTAGTAGAGGCCTAAATGAAGTTATTTTGTTGAAGGAAATTTCTTTTGTTCGTGGCTCAATTCTTCAATTTTTGTTCTGGTAACCCCTAACTTTTAGTCCTATCACTTGATCCCTATATGATTTTTACTCGAGTTTACTCATAATCTATGCGAAGACATTTTGAACGTACGTACTTCATATACTGTGTGTGCATTATATGGTTTGTATTTTGTATAGAATAAAAAATGGAGTGAATAAATATGTGGATGGTTATTAACTAGTTATTTAATTTAATTATGTATCAGGAGCTAAATGAAAATAGGATAGCATTCACCACTGTATTTTTAAAGTTCGTAGGATTTCTTATTGACGAAATGGATTTTAGAATCTGAAAACTCTACTTTAAAGTATGTCCTATATTATAGGCCTCATTATTCCGACGAAATGGTACTTCACATGCGTGTAAACGTTCACTCTGTTTTTAAAAGAGGATCTTGGAGGACTGTGAACGTCAGCGAAGAAGAAAGTGTGAATGCTTTCGGCTTGTAATTCATGCCGTCACGTAATATGATTTTGGTATCTAGTGAAGCTTTTGTTAATGTATTACATTAACGGCTATTATACGTAGTAAAGTGCACACTCGAGTTTAGTTGCAGGAAAATATCGAAATTGAAAAAAAATTCTCCTTCGAATTATTTAATTTGTATAGCCTTGTGTAATGCAACCAAAAATTTTTATCGATAGCAGTTTAGGTCAATCCAGCTAATTTTTTTTGTCGTTATATGGCAAATGAACGGACTTGGCTGTGAGAATTGAGATTATGATTCGGAATCTATTGACGAAAATACTCGAGTTGTGATTTGATTTGCGCAAAGCTGTATTTTAACAAGCAAGTGTTTTTGCAGCGTCAGTGGAAGGGTAGAGGAACACCGGAAGTTGTGATTTATTTGGTTAAGACAAGTTTAAAAATTTAGTTTGATGAACTTTCCGTTACGCGAAGCATATAATGATTTGACTTCAATAGTGCTTATAGGAATCTTTTTTTCATGATTAGGAGAACATTTATTGATGCGATAATTATATTTCAAAATGTTTGCCTTAATAAATGTTCCTATAACGTTGATTCTTTTTTTATTTTGATTTAAGTTCTTGTATAATATTAATTAGTGAATCGAGTTGAAATAATTACCAGTCATCAGTAATTTTTATTGAACCTAAGATATTATTTTCTTTTATAAGCCAATTAATGTTCCGCAAATGAAACATTGTTAAAGTCATTGACCAACCGCTATGAGATTTTTGGGTGTTTAGGTAACTAAGGCCAGTTGAACGTATTTCCAAATAGTTGATTTCATACCAATGTCAATTGCATGTGACCGAGCCTGCAGGTGACGCAAGTCCTATTTTAAAGTAAAATGTTCGTTGAAGTACTCGGGTTGACCAATGGAAGCCGTTATACCATTCTATTGCTCATGTAAACTATTCTTTAACAGACATTTCAGCAGTTTTCGACAATTTTCTACGACATATGGCTTGTACTATGCTCATCGTACTTTAAAGTTTCAACGAGCAATTGATTTTTCTTGGCAATTGAGCAAATATGGATTTTCATCTTTTTATGTCTCATGATTACCTGCATTTTACACACAAATTCGGCCAAAAATAAAAAATACATTGGTTTTACCACCGTTTTTTCACGGCAAATCAGAAGAAAATACTGTTTTATACCGTTTTCAAAACCCGAGTTTTACTGTTATTTCACGGGAATTTCGTATTAATTAGTTTTTTACCGTTTTAAATTTCCGGGTATTACCGTTTAAAGCACGGCAACTCCTCAGAAATCACGGTTTTTTACCGTTTTTTGCCCTCAGGTTTTACCGTTTTTTTTCACGTTTTTTTGTTGTCAGCGAGGTTGCCAGACATTTTACCGTGAAATCACGGTGAAATTTTGTACAGTGATATAACAAACTGGTCCAAAATATAAATGAGTCGTGAATGCAGTTACTATTATTTTTCCCATACGTACACACTATTCCGGTGAAGATTCTATGCAGACAATTTATTAATAGCGTTGCTCTGATACGATCTAAATTAAAGAGGTTTCATTGAAACAGTAGTTTAAGCCCTAAAAAAAGAACAGTGCAAAGTAAGACCCCTGCTGAATTCATAACGCATCACTCACCAAATCTGGGTTTTTGAATTTTCTTAATTTTTTGAAATATTGGATACAATATAATTGTCAGAGCAACAGCTTGGTGTTGTTCCACTATGTACCCATCTGACGGCTCTAATTTCCACCAATGCCATTTTTAGATGATTTCTGTGTAGGACATCGCATAGAATGGCGAAAGAACTAAAGGCACTGAGCTGAGGGCAAAATCTTAGAAATACCAAGCTAAATGCTTGATTATTAACTTTATTCATGGATATCACTGAGGGAAGGTTCTTATAAATTGTAATTGACGTATGCTTTAATAAACAGAGAAAATGAGTCTCATCAAAGGCAGTGAATAGATCTAAACAGATGTTTACTTTGCTTATATCGCAGTTTCACTAAAAAATTAGTAGCGAAGAAAATGCGAATAATATTAATCGTTTTGTAAAAAATATCGAAATTGGGCTTCACTGAACTCACAGCGCTTCTATCAGTGCACATCAGCTAACATCGGAATGACGTCACGAAATATTTACGCAAGAGTAGCAGCGCACCGCGGAAGGAGTTTTCGCGCTGATAACTTGCAGACTCCTGATCCTCATTCAGCAATACGCAGCCATGCTAAGTGCCGTTAAATTATTCGTGATGATGATTTTACAGTTATTGACCTCTTTCCGCGGTTTTCACCTTAGGATTTCAGAATCATTTCATATTTTTAGGGAAGAAACATTTTAAACAACATGTCTAGCTCGCATCCCTTTAAGATAGTCAATGCATAGTTGCCTTTGTTTTCTATTTTTTACGTTGATGTTCAGTCTGGAATTAATTATCGATCGTAGTTTTATGCTTAGGGAGAATTAATCATACCCACTATTTTACGAAACTGATGATGGAGTTGGTATCCGAAACGCTTTCGATTTGTAAATAATGAATAATTTCGCAAGCATTTTCTGAAAATTCTTCGCTTGAAGAAATTTTTAGCGAATAGAAAATTTAAGAAATCATCAATATGAATAATGATGCAAGGCAACATTGAAATCTTGAAAATAAGTATGAATCAAAATACTACGGTTTTGACGAAGCCTCGGTTACATAATAATTATAGTCTTGTTCCCAAATAACCATAAAAACCATAAAGGTTGTTTCCTTGCGTGAAACTCCTTCGGAAAAGTGGTCTAGAGCATAGCTAGCACCTCTCGAACAACTGCTCTTTACAACTGCATCCGATGTCCTCGATAATTCAAATATCTTGTAATTTACCTACCGCTAATAATTTATAGCAATTCCTCAAGTGAATCGAGGGTCAAAAAACATAGTTCTGAACTCACAGGGCTCCTATCTATCAAACGTCTTCCGTCACTGAAAAAAATGACGCCGTTCAAACACTTGTAGTGCACATTGTTCTGCCGGGTTAAACAAGGTAAGTTGGGTTAAATGAACAAATCACCTCATGTGAGTTGAACTGAAATTCTAATATTTATCTCAACTGAAATTCAATCATGATGTTTGATATTCAATATTGGAAAAAAAAATCATTGTTAATTGAAAATTTTCTTAAATTCGTTGGCAAAACGTATTTATGAAAATTGAGCTCATGACCTCTCGTGGGTCAGTATGAAAATCTCATCAATTTTTCAATCAAGCGTCCGACGACGGTAAACATGTTAGGTACGATAAGGTGGGCAGGCTAGGTTTGGTTAGATTTTGTTTTGTTGAGCAGAAACGGTGCATACACTCTTGAACTACTTGACCCAAATGCCAATCCTGCGGGGGCACTTCTTCATGGGACATACATGCATGGATCAGAACCTGGACACCTACCCAGTAACACTTGGTCAATAACAGCATTGTTAGAGTGACCTGTTTTCTTGGCAAAATCATAAAGTTCAGTATTCATTCAGATATGATTAGACTATTAAGAACATTCACAGTCTTGCAACCACGCAGGGATACCTGGTGAGCTTTACACATTCAATTTGGAGCCTGGTGAGCTCTACACAATAAAAGCATGAACATTTGCAGTTAAAAATTCCTCTTTGCACCACCACTAGGAATTCCTCTCACATCACACGAGCCAAATTTTATGCTAACAGTGCTCGCACATCGGCGTACACCGGCATTTCATCACCGTGTTTTAATATTATAAACGCTCTCAAGTAGCTCTAAAATTAAATATTCATTTAGGTGATTCTGATTTCGCCATAGGCTGCTAATCCAATTAAAATATGAGCAGTTGGATGTACAAAATGACAACAAGTAACTTGACATGAAGCAATTATAAAAACCTCATTAACGTTGAAACATTTTCCCAAAGAATACTTCTTTATACTTTTTTGTATGACACTATTATGCTATTCGGACTTTGCCTATGAAAATTTTTCATTTTATTTATGTTGATTTTGAATAATGAAACATTCATCGTGAAACAGTGTTGAACTGAACCTAATCGTACTGGGCATGCTGTTAGATTTCAAAACATTTGAGTTTAGGCAAAGGTTCTAATGTGAGCCAATGTTTCTGAAAAATTATTCAGCTTTCTCACCTAATCAGTTGATATTTGATTTTAATCATGAGCTTTACCAATTAGTTAAGTAAATTTCGAAGCTGAATCCAGAATTTAATGAATACTGTATCTCTTGCAACTGTTGCGTGGTGAAGAAGCTGCTGTAAAGCCTCTCCTTCGGCATTATTTCCCCTGGACATTTCTCCCTCAGTCTCGTTCCGTCAATTTCGAAGCAATTAGGTCCGTCTGTTGCCTTTACTAAATCTGAAACCGTAATATAACTTTCTGAATGGTAGCCAGTAATCCAGATCAAGTCACCCAAAATCAATTCTTTCACTTTGCACTCAGGCAGTCTTGTCGCATCAGCGCTTGATTGAAAGAAAGAAATGCGACTTGGAGGCATCGGAGCGGGCTGCAGCAAAGCTGCCACCAACAGTAGTAGCGGCATCGATTTTCAATGAAGCCGAAGATGAGTTGAGGGACGATCAAGTTAGAGAAACGACTTACCCAATAGTTCGGCAAGCACAGGAAGTCATCCAGAGAACCAGCCGTGCGCCATTGAATTGAACTAACCAATTACGATGTCTCTGCATGGAAGACAAGCGAGCCTTGAAGAAATAAAGAGAATCGCTCCGTTGAACGCTGTTAAATTCGGCCATTTACTTCTTTCCACTTTAGCGAATTGAGGCTATAAATGAACCTCATTGCCTCTAACAAATGATTCGTTTCGTTCCCTCCTATGAGCAACGGATGAACTTCGTTACCATTTCCTTGGTATCTCCATTAAAATTATGTATTCCATCTCTAGACAATTAGATCTGAAATGAATTTGAGCTTTGCAATCATTGGAAGAAGAAAGAGCAAACATTCAATGTTTCCTGTGAGTTTTTTCATGAAAATTCCCTTTTGCGGCAAATTACATTTGCTGAAGAATTATTGCATCGTCCTATCTGAAAAAATGCCATATTACATCGAGTTGAACATTTTTCAACAACATTAGGAGAAAAACAAACTCTTAGTGAGAAATGATAAAAAAACATGAAAAGTATGCTAAAAATTTTGGAGTCAGCGTTTTACAATCATTTTCCTACTTTGTGTCAATTGATGATCATGAGGATATAGAACCACAGCGCTGTGTTCTCACATCCGCTCTGACCAGGAGGGATCAACAAGCATGTGATATGAAGACAACTTACTTCCCGTCTTTGAAGTAACAAAGCTGGTCAGTGTCTCTAACGTAGAGTGAAGATATTGTTGGACTTATTACTTTCATTCAAATCACAGCTGGTTCACTTAGCAGGAGCGACACTAAGTTTGAAATCGCACTTCACTGTCAGTATATCAAGTCATTTATTTAACTGAAAAAAGTGGTTAATCTGTGGAATGTTTTCATCAATTTGTTACTTAAAATGCTACATGAATCAATAATTCTCATATGTAAGAACAAAATTTAGTAATCATACGGAATCAGATAATCACCTGGCTACTTTAAATGATTTGCCATCGAAGACCAATCTTACTTGAAACTTTAATTATTCACATAGTTATTATAGGGAATCAAACTCATAACCACATTGTACGAAGCTGCAGGTGACGAAGTTTACATTATACAAAATAATTTCGGCACGAGAACTATCTTCAACTTTCCGTAAGATCAACTTCGAGGAACAGCATAAGAAAGTGCAGTTAGTAAAGAAGTTCAGAAAAATCAATGTAGCTCAATGGCCTAACAACGTAGATATTATACTAGTACAAAATAATTGGATTAGAATCCTTCGGAAACTCACCAACTAAACGGAGTTACTACTTAAAGACCAGTTCAATGAATGGTGTGATACTGGTATGCATAATTTTCGTGAAAAAGTCATTGAACAATATTTCTCTTAAATTATTTTTAGATATTTTCAATTGAATTATTTTAGTGATAGTAATCGGCCTATAATGAGTAGTTTGAGTCGATAATACACATAATAACAATGGTTAAAAATGATTTCAAGTTTCTTAATATTTAATTAAACGTATATTTTTATAATTATAGTGCATCTAACACAGTAACATACTCGTACATAAAACTTAGTTCCATTAACTCAAAATATTGAGAGATTGGATTTTAGTCTACACTAGTGAACTAAGTCACTTCAAAATTTGTTAATACATTGATGAGGAAAGTAAACCTCTGAGACAAATACTACTGCTTTATACTTCATTTTTACTTCTCTCAAAATTTTGTTATTTTTCACTAGTTTTTACTACTTTACTACCTGGTAGACACCTTGAAAATGCGCGAGAGAAACATACTTTGACATCATTCATAAACGATACTATCACTCAAGCAGAAAAGTTCAACATTTAAACTCGTCGAAAAAAGTCAACCTCCTCGGGCTGTGACTCGTTGCTTAGGTCTCGTCACTGTCAGACGCAGGACTGCATGTCTTTCTGTCAGCCTCACACAGGTCTGCCGCACTCGGCGTGAAGCCTTCTTGCAGGGGCCCTCACAGAGTGTCAAGTGTACGAATACGTTCGACCCTCTACGAATTTAACACGTTGTACATCCATTTTCATTTATTTGCTACGCTTAAAACGCAGGAGCAAGAACTTACGCAAACGCACAAGATTGCCTCATGAAAACTAATTTCCACGCGGTTAACTTGTACAGCTCATGGGAGTATGCGCTCAGTCAAGTGCCCAAGTGATAAGTAAAATGCTTTGTAATAATTCGTTGTTCTCTAAGTTCAGGAAATCTCTAAGCAATTCATGCATGTGTATACTTAGGTAATTAGTGCCTGTGCATCAACTCCCCTGTTTTCGCATAAATTGCGAAATATTAAGAAATTTTTGGCTAGATAGTAGAGCAAACTCGCACAACATGTCCGATTCTAATTTATTCTCTTGAAACATCGAGCGCGTACACCTCTAAGCGCACTAAATTCTTGATTATGTCACATACAGCAGCCCCCGAAATAGTCTACGATGTCAACAATTAAAAAAAATTTAAATTGCACTAAAATTTGGGTAATTAAGCATAGTTGGTTATTTACTATTAGATTCAGCAACATTTCTTCATATAAATATTATATATATTTTTAAAACTTTGTATTGCTTGGTTTCTAAAAAAATCGAAAATGAAAATTTCTACGATAAAGAACTCCGTAGTTTAGAATCAAACGTTAATCCCAAAAATTAATCAGCATATCAGACCATGGACCGTATTATATATTTCCCGTTAAAAATTGCTCCGACGTGGTCAACGTCATAATTACGTAAAAATTTATCCAGAAACCTCATCTTTCTCACTATAATCGAGAGGAGCTTATTAAACTTCATAACGATTGATTTTCCGGCCGAGAATTCGGCAGAACACACAACTATGAAGAAAATACTGTGCTGTTGACTGTGGTAAGGCATCAGGACACTGCCAGTGTTCGCGATAGTCCATAACCTGGCCACCCTAGAGCCACTCCTTGCTGGGAAGATCGTGCCATGAAGGTCCGGAGCCTCAGAAACAGATTTGAAACTTCTTCCCATTTTTAAAAAGGGTGTGGTTTTGTTGAAAAGTGTTCTGTTTCAAAAATGAAAAATGAAATTGAATGAATTTAAGTTACGTGGTTGCATTGCAAGACACAAACAGATGATATCGGAGAAGAACAAAAAGCGCCGTTAGGAATTCATTAGAAGTCATGAAAATTTTTAGGTCTCTTACTACCAGAGGGTACCTTTTAGTGATGAAAGCAAATTCAGTAGGTTAGGCAGCGATGGCATTCCTAACATTCGACTAATGAGAGAAGAGGAATTTCATCACAGGTGTAAAGATGTTACACTTCAAGATGGCGGAAATTCTGTCATGGTATGGGGGAGCCGTCAGTGGTCATGGTCCATGGTCTCTTCAGTGTTCAGGGACGAATTAATTCGACTAAATATTTTGACATGTTAGCTGATCATTTTCTGCCCACTTGTGATGATAATTTAGAAGAGAATCCCATCTTCATGCAACGGAAGAGAATCCCATTCTCATAGGCAGCGGCCAATGGCAAGAGATTTCTACGGGAGCATAGCATTTCATTTCATGTTTAAACTGGCCTGCCCAGTCACAAAACCATCCAAAAAGGTCAGTCACCATACCAATCAACACTTACGCAAAGATATCATCAATAATCTTGATGAAATTTGGTGTGATACTTGTATCACACCAAAGAGAAGTGAGCAATAAAAGAGAAGTGGGACGCCCTCTCTCCAACGTACTACTGGAAACTAAAAGCGAAAATACCAAAAAAATTTCAGGCTATCAAATCCCAGATGAGTTATGCTACTAAATATTGACATGTTTATTTCATTTTTGACATGATTTCGTACTAAAAAATCATTAGAATAACAAATTTTTGATTTGCACCCTTTTTATTTTTTCTTTTATCTTATTGTAAAAACTAACGAGAACACCAGCATAATTAAATTAAAGAATCATCTATGTTAGTGCTAACTATATGAGGATATGACGCTGATTCGAATGGTACGTAGCTTATTCAGATCAGCTACCTAAATCTAGTGAAATTCACAAGTATTGCCCAAACCCTTGCGCAAACGTATTACGAGAGCATTCTCTCAAGATATGTGAAATAAACAGGAATGTTGTGATCGGTCAGAAATAATCGTCAGCAGGTTCAGCAAATCACTTCAATGATATTTTCCTGAGGACAAAATTCATTGTCTCCAAATTCTCTAACGATCCTACATTGCACGAAACCTCACTTGGTCAACGACGTCTCATTCTTGGATACTAAGCAGAAGAAGCTTCATTCTTCGCTGATGAGCGGTCATTTTTGAAGCTTTTGGGCCTCTGGAAATTTATCTGTACCGTACCCCTTTCTTCGCCAAATAGGCCTGCAGGAACTTGTTGATGGTTTCCACTCGGAAATGACTAAACTTAGGGCAAATTCACAGGCAATAATGTTGCTAAGATACTTTTTTTGAGAACAATTCAAGCTCACTTATTTTGATCGCCTATGTACATCCCCATGTACGTCTCCCATGCCTTGATTCTTCATGCACAAAAAACGCTGAGATATAATTTGTTTTCCATTTCCCTGATAGTTCTAGTAGCTTTATTATAAAAATATATATAACCTCTACCTATTGTACGAAGGTAGTATTTCACTTTGTTTTGAAACACATTAAATACTGCTGCCCTCTTTTCTATCGAGCGTTGACTTCCTGGGAGCTGCTAAAATGAGTTGTCAGAATCAGATCTCGTTTGCTGGATGTTTTCAATCTTATCTGACTACCTTTGCCAAAGATCCTGTTGAAATTCGTACTTTTCATTATTTTCTTCTCTCTGCTTCTCTTCCCAATTGAAAATTAGCGCAGTTGCGCGGGAGATTTTTAGCAGATTTTCGCAGTGATTGCAATTTTAACACGAATTTCAGCAGTTCCCCGCAGACAAAATGGAGGGGAGTCAATCCGAACGGCGTTTTTTGGCATTTTTAGCAGTAATAGTCTACAGTCGAATTCAAGCAGACATTTCTCCAGCGGCCTTCGTCGTTCGCGGCAGTAAATGACTCGATCGAAAACAGGCAGTAACAAACTGCGATATTTATAGTTTTAAGCAATATTTAAGCCGAACATGTTAAGCAGAATTTGCAGTAATTAGTGAGTGTTCTCACGCGCACTTGCAAATGAAAACTTGAGCACTCCAACGCATGAAAAGAAGAAAAGAAAGAAAGAGAAGAACAGTTTATTTCCAATATACGTAGATGACACAAGAACCTCATCTTTGGTTTTAAAATATCTTGACGTAAGAATTCTTACATGCTACAAACACATGAGTATCGTAACAAGTATGTCAATAGTAGAAATAAATGATTGTGGGCAATGTATTCCTTATGTTGCTTAATCTAGATTTGATTATATGTGTAATTACAGTAATAAAAGATAACACATTTTAATTAGCGCTTGAGCACATCTGAGTACGAGCACCCTAGCAGATATGAGAGTACGAGCACACGAGTCTCGTGCTACAAACAAGAACATAATCGTGTGCACAAGCAAACACTTTCAAGATCAACCCTAAGCAAAGCAGGAGCTCATTGCTCATTGCAGCTTCTGCGCAGGGTTGCAGATTGGTCATTTCATGGCCAATTTGCACAAAATTGGCCATTTTTTGAACGCCGTGGCCATGAGAAATTCACTTGGCCATTTTTAAAAACATCGCACAATTCAAGAAACAGAATTAAGACCTGCAACATCTCGAGGAGGCGCTTCCGATGGAATATTGTCTAAGTGAATAATAAAGTCATTTGTATTCTGATTTTTAAATGAAAAAATGTCCACATATTTTGTAGTGGCCATTTTGGCCATCGATTTTCGTAAAATGTGGCCATGAGCTGACGGATTCATCTGGCAACCCTGCTTCTGCCTAACAGCGCCCCAGCAGACAGATAAAATGGGGCCCATATGGGTGCAACATGGGCAGTTAAGATTTTGATGGTTGGTATCTAATCAGAAATGAAAAATCGTTGGTTTTGCAATGGTTTGTCCAGTTTGTGGAGGCACGATATTTTTACCATGTGGATTTGTTTCGTGATTTCAATAATTGAGTTTCCAATGGTTCCGCCACATATATAGTAGATGGAAAACCCATTCAGCGCCGATTTCTGCTAAAATTCCCATCGGTTTTTTCCATATTGATTTGGCTATTCATTGTACAGAACTATGTTTTTCATCATTATTTTTAATAGTGGAATACAAATATCGGCTAATTAAGTTCTTGAAATTTTGCTTGGCACCTGTGTTTTCTAAAAGGATATTTTTATTTATTATTTTTGATATCATTAGTCAATGTAGACTAATTCCAATAAATTGATATTGCTATAAATTCAGTCACTTAACCTGTTCTAGACATAGATGACAAAAATCACCTTTATCGTAACGATAGCATTAAGTCAACCTATTTCTATCATAAAATCCAAATGACATTCATCATTTTCTTGAGTAAGTCACTTCCGTGCAATTTTTCAAGTCCTTACACGTTACATAGATGAACGTGACGTGTGTAGTGGTTAAGTCTGATTACATAATCCGACATTAGCATTAATCAACTACATATATCGCAAAGTATACAGTTTTATTCAACGAAAATAATTCAATTATGTAAAAACAGTCATTTAAAATTATCACAATCAACAATATTTATTTCTTATACGAATAATTTTAACGACTAATCGGTTAGTTTCTCATGCAGTCCAAGAGTCGGACATCTTGTGTGCGATACGTTCAAGTCATGACTCATGAATGATTGGCGGATTTGGCGCCAGTTTGAGTTTAGTGACCGTTTGTTGTGGTGTAGTTGCTGTGCTCTTCCTGGTTAGGACATTCATTCCTTATCTATAAACACCAATAGGTGAAGTTTATCATTTAAAGTAACTGAATAAATTGTGTGACCCAATTTTTTGCTTTATTAGTGTTGCAACAACTGAACTGTCGATGAGAGAACATTCCCTGTGCTTCAAAGTTAACCGAATTACGCGTAGATGAAACGGCTTTCATACTCCATCACATATCGAGTAGGAATCATTTGTGGTACAACCCGTTGTAATTCAGTTGTTCTTAATGAATTGTTCCATGTAAAGCTATATTCAGTATGCGTCAAAGTCGAGTTACCATGCAGTGAAAGGTACGAATAATGGGCATGACAAATCGTTTTCTGAACGATCGATAACAATGGCAGCCTCACGGGATAGGTAAAATTGAAAGCGTGGGAAGCACTGAAGAATTCATTTATTCAATTATTGATGTTCTGAATACAGTTATAAATATCGTTTATCACAATGGAAATAAATTATATAAACGATGATTTTTCAACTTGACTAAAATTTTACATGGGTGACAAAAACATCCGTAGTATTTGCTTGAAAAGCTTCTCATTTAAAATATGTGTTATTGAACGTTGGAGAATTTTAGATAATGTTCCAATAATTACAAATATGATAGCTTTCTGAGTGATGCAGTGTGTGTGCCGTCGTGGCTACTACTTCCGGAAAATCAAAGTCGGAGACGATTTAGAGGAGTTTTACTGGACGTCGGAGCTGGGCTGGGGCCGGAGCTGTCGGCGGGAACAGCTCAGTCAAAATGCGATTTCTCATACACGACGAGCGCTTTTACGTGGCTCGGCTCACGAATGTATGAAGTGAGGCACAGTGTGATCTCAACGCACATATGTGAGTTCTGACTATTTTATAATTTGAGATGACTTCAAAATTATTTACTTTTTTCTCATTTCATCAATTGTTTCAAATTTCTTTGATTCCTACAAGGTTTTTTACATGATAGCTATATGTACTGTTACCACTGTACATGTGCATTCTTAATTATTGACGATAAATGATATTAATGCTTTTCATCTATTATTCTCTATTTCTAAAAGTACTTCTGTTTTCTTTTTTAGTACTCGGACCAGTTGATTAACAGTTAATTCATTAAAATTGCACTTGTGTGCAAACACTACAAAAATAAAATGAATTATTATGCCTTTCGTAAAAGTGTGACGGAAAGATGTGCATCCAAGCTAGCAGAAACATTAGGCGGCCGAAATTAAAGAAGTCGAAGTTGCCTCAATTCACTCTCTGAGTCACTCAAGCAGGCGGCAGACCTTAATTAAAGACATAGCTCGAAAGGAAATATTGGTGCATCAGTAACTGTTGTCACTGATAGGAGGGAAGATGCTCTCCAGGACAGTCGCCAGTATAATGCGCCATCTTCTGACAAAACTGTGTCATCGAACTACAGTCTTATAAGGGCTTCTCAAAAAAGCCACCTTTATGCAGAGTGCTTCTCAACAAGTTTGTAATTGGTGAGTACATTGTCTAATTGGTTTCACAAGTGTGAATCTGTCAAGGAAGATCCCCTGTATCTTTAAGATCTTCAATACTTTGATGTAGAATACAGAGCCAATGTAAAGTTTTATTTTCAAACAGGTGTGCTTACATAATTCTTTCATGTTTCAGCTCATCAACTCAACTGGCTACTCAAATTGTTTGTTTATCGAAAAAATATCGAAATTCAGGATATTTTTTATATCCCATTATATCGTTTAACGTGATCTTATAGAGAAAAATGAGCATGATTTTTAGATTCAGTGCAAAAAATGGCCTAAGAGCAGGCATTATCTGTAAGACCTTAAACACAGCGCACGCCAGTGTTTTCTGCATTTGAACTTTTTTGGATACATTTTCATGCTCAAATTTAATGCAAATAAGCCTCAAAATTATATTAAAATTTCTACACTCCTAAATTGGCCCAGAAAACATCGCATACTGATTACTGATTCATTTTTTTCGATCAGGCAACTACGACTGGACGATGAAAAGGTGTTCAGAGGTGTTCATATGCTATATATATACTTTATGCTTGCATGATTAAAAACCGAGAGTTTACTGTTGTTTCTTCTGCATTATCGGTTCTCGCGTGGAAATCAATATCACCTTATCACTTATATACGGGAAAGGTTGAACTTGTTTGTTCATAAAAATAAATGCGTACAAGTGTGCATTTGCGCATGTGTGTTTGAGCCAACGTTATTCGTATATTGTATAAGTAAGTAATACGCATTTGAAGTTTGTTTTATATGCTAATAACCATTTTGCATTTTTTCACAGAGACTCTGCCTGATTTGCCTCAATATGCGACCGCTACCAGGAAGGAAGTACGAGTACATGTAGCATTTGGAAGTGAGCCTAAAGAATATATGTAAATTAAAGGTGCAGTATTTAAGTTCAGTAATACTCTTACTACATTGACATTCTTTTATTCACCTTGTGTGCAAGGAATTAGCACAAAAATAGCTCATAATTTCCCTGATTTGTTCTCTGTTGTTGCAGAACCATTTTAAAATTTCCGGTTTATTCAATGCTCCACACAATCGATTTTTTATCTGCCAAGAACTGCCAAAATACTGCATGAAAATGTACGTCAGTTCTTGGCAGATAATTCGATTGTGTGGAGCCTTTTTTTATTGAACATTTAAGTCGTGGCCACTAGCGGCCTCCAGCAGTTCTAGGCAGATCTAAGCAGACGTTCTCGAGAGCGCCGCCGACAGCCTCGGCAGAGATAGTCTGCCCTAAAGCGGACGTAGCGACCGCTGCACTGCGCTACCACTGCGCTGCTGCGCCACTAACCTCTGCCAAAAACGTCAAGAAACTGCCAGAAACACTGCGCTGATTTTCAACTGGGTTAGCTTCAGCAGTTTTCATTCAATAAATTGTCATTTTTCTTTTGAAAATAAAGAAATCTGTGGCATCATGATAAACATCGGTTCTCTGCACAAAAAAATTTCATCAAGCAAATAAATTCTACTGCCATTTAGTTCGTGGCAAAAAAATGTATGTTCCATCAGTGCATTCTAAGCTATTGCTATGGACTAAGAGAAATCAAACTGTCAGAAAGATAACTCATGAACATGTGAAGTACACTACAGTTAAAGTTGCAAAATATTGCAGAGATATTACTTGATGGTATAGTTCCTGATATCGGCGAAAATCGCTTAATCTTTGTGAAACATTCTGTGCTGCTTCAACGGCATTCTTCTGTAACTCCTATCTCTGATGAACATACGAATACGTGCTTTTACTAAGCGCTTCACTACTTCTGTTCTGTTTACTTCTGTTTACTAATATCTATCTGTTAATTATTCATCTCTCCTGAACGCATTCATTCGACTGAAAGGGTAATTTATGCTTGGTCTTTCTTAAACCTAAATTGTGCCAGAGCATTTTCTTCCAGTCGACTATACATACAACGGAGGAGCTTCGCGAAACATGTTCCACCCTCATTCGCAGTGTAGTAAATGCATTCTTTTGTACACATTCCATAGAACAGAAAAATAACATCCGACGATAGTGCTCGAGCTAATTTCCATCAAAGAAATTGTACTCAAATTCATCGCAACTCTTGGGCTAACTGACAGCAGCTACTATCATCATTTTAATTGTAAGTGGAAAATATCTTAGAGTAAGCTTTTTTGATATTTACTTTGTCCTGTCGTCATGGACGATCATATAATAATCAATGTCATTCATTTAGAGACAGATACAGTTGGGGTACTTAATAATGACTGGCTTATTGACAGTCTTGATTCGAAGAACCATTTGAATTTCTCACAAAAAGATATAGTGAATTTATCGCGTGTAGTTTCTCGAATTTGAACTTGCACGCTTCGCAGGAGTGAAAGTTTACGTCCGAACTGGGAATTCGAATTCATAGTTCTGTAATTGAGGTGTCTATTCATGGATTTTGATAGCATGATCCCCACAAACTGTATTGAAGAGATACATTTCCATTATTAATCTTGTTTACAAAATCTCTGAAAAAATCAGTTGACGTTCCTATTCTTGGACAGGCATTCAGTTTTCCAGATAGATAACTTGAAATAGTATCACACACGAGGGATGGATTCCCTAAAATAGTAAGCAATGAAATGACAACAAAATTGAAGAAAGAAGTTTCTCAAAGAAACAAAATAGTGCATGTCTACTCCAAAATATTCATGACGAAATGCTCGGCTAGCCGTCATCACTTGTAAAGACGTGGTATTCTGGTTCGATCATTTGTTTATTGCAGTAATTCAAGCTAGATTGAGCCGTAGTTGACGCGGCGTTGTGTGGTTTTGCATAACCATGAGAACTTTGGACCACGGAACTGAGACGCTTCTCATTTTTTTAGACGTGCTTCCTCTCCTCAAATGGCTTTTCACCGAGAGAGAGAAAATAGAAACATCATTTGCATTATTTGTGAAGCATTTCAAAATGCACTCAAATGCGCCAAAATATTCAATGGAAGTGCCAAAATGTACTCATCACGATGAAACAAAAGGGATCATAGGATTGGGATTCATGCTCCCACAGTTTCCAGATTTGTATATAAAAGACCACTTCATCCACATTGTAAAGGAATTTTTTCATTCATCACATCTCATCCTCAAGACACAAGAATTAAACATGAAATCATATTACAAATTCAGATATTGTTCAAATTCTTTGAAATTGTAAGCTCAGAAAAATTAGTAATTGGGGATGTATGAACCAATCAACATCCATTGTAACAAGAAAGTTAGTGTAACTAGAAAAAATCTCTAATCGAAATTTCCTTTGTAGAAAAATATTTTAAGAAGTCTAGAAGGCCATTGTTCCGTTATGAAATCTATTGTGTGTTAACCACTCCAAATTATTTTTCTCGTGAAAAATGTCACGCATTTTCTTACTGAAAAATTCCCGTGGTATTACCACGCAAGTAGAAGGTCTACGTTACCGTCGCAGGGGAAAAATTCAATCCCCCCGAGGGCTGTTCAGGGAGCGTAGAGAGAAATCGAAAGAACTCCTAGAGCGACAATCACTTTGTGGGGGCGAGAAAAACTGTAAGGAGTAGAAAGCGGCTGCTGCAGCAACGTTGCTCAGTTTGCCAGTGTCTGTTCTCAAGTTTGGAGCTGAGGCCTAATTACCTGGGCTGTTTGCGGCCGGGAAGGTCACGCTCATCACTACTTGGGAGGACGCGAGTTGCCTTTGGTGGCGCAGGAGGAAGACGCTCCGGGAACCCTGAAGTTTATGTTTATTGGCCCTGCGCTGAATGGGTCGACCTGCGGCTTCTAGGAGCATAGTTCTTGGTAAAGGCCCGCTTGCGCAAAATGAGGATGAGAATGAAAAGAGTAAGTTGCAGAACGCAAGACGCACCTCTAATTGAGTCTAATCTTTAAAATTGCCACGAATGTTTTAAGGTTTTGAAATGAATAGATTTAAAGATGAATAATGAATGTTTGTAGCCATATATCACCTCATTCTAGGAAGTTACATGCTGATAGCTTTGAAGGACAAGCAAAATTGGAAAGTTTCCAAAGTCGGCAAAGAACTTCAACAGATTCCTAAGCTAAAAAAGTATGAGTGCTGTGTTTGGTGTTTGAAACGTTTGAGAAATCAAATGCAATAGCCGGAACTATGTACTCTATAATACTGCAAAGCTCAGTTAAAACTAACGAAAATTTAAAGTTCAATTTCAGAAAATATTCAACTCTCATATAGTGTCAAATTGGGGAGAAATCATTTCAAAAGCTGGGTTACTGCAATTCCCTATCTTATTATAACAAACCTACTAATGCTTCAATCAGTCACAATAGTTTGGAAATTAGACATCATAACCAAATACGAAAATCGAATCGCATTATTCTTTTAGAGTTCACGTAACATGAAATAGAAGTTTTTCGGAAGATTTGATGGGTTTTATTTCCACAACAAAGTCAACTTGATTGTGACTAGTAGATAACGCGTCACTCCCGTTTCTTCAATGAAAATCAAGTTGTGCGAAATGATGAGATCAGTCACTCATCGAGAGAAGTATTGTCACTGGATGAGATCAGAGCCATTAGGAAGTAATGAGAACGGCTCTATTGGAAACAATACTCGAGAAAGTATGCTTCAGTGGAATAAAAGTAAGCGTGAGAAGAGGAGTAAAATACTGTACATCACAAATGGTTACGCAGAAAGTGTTATACCCTCACGCTGGTGGCAAAGTGAGAGAAATATTGCCAAGTTTCCTCTACCAGGCCTCATACAAACTGAAATTTATGAACTGAGCAATTGGAAGTTATTAGGCTATTGAGAGACATTTTTTACTCCCACGTAGCTGAGGGTAAAATTTAAAAATGAATTTAATGCTTACGAGTAAATATTAACAGTATTGTAAGACAAGTGAACTACAAGGCATGAAAACCAACAAGCGAAGGATGAAATTGGAAGAAAAATTTAAGCAAAATGTTCTTGAATACATCTAACTCAGAATGGAGAAGATGAACAGGAAAATCAGATAAAATACAATGTATTTCGTTATCACAGTTAGGCTTTACAGGTCTTTGAAATACACAGTGTTCAAAAACTTTATGTAAATCTGTTTTTTGTTGTCAATTCAAGTAATTTTTTAAATGAATTCAAGAACTCCTTACTGTACATCAAAACATTGTTCCATGAGCACAGATAAATTTTCACACAATTTTTCCAACAGTGAACAACTGGTGGCCATTTTGGCGCATTGTAGTAACACTCAATAGGCTACTGCCCCTCTATATGTGCAAGTGCACCAAAATTTCTTGTAATGATATAATTCCAGGAACAACTTGAAGAAATGTGTCATTGTAAGATAATTCAAGAAAAAATTGCAATGGAAATTTCGAATTAGGATTTATTTTATTCATAAAATATTTATGTCTACAAATTTACAACGAATACCTTATTCAACCAACATAATAAATAATAAAAATAAAAGCCTTTCATCCACAGATGAAGGCAGTTCATGGTGTGAGCAGAAGAAACCTCCCCAGTGGCAGCTGTCTTGAATGCATTGTAGAATTTATCCCTGGATGTTACCTATCAACGGCAAAGTCTCTCTCACATTAAGCTGAGAGAACCACGCGAACGCTTCATAATCTTCCTAGCGTCGCAAAAAAGGTTAAAAAATCGGTTGCAAGCCTCTCTGTGTGTGATGTAGCATTACCATGTATGAAAGTAAAGTTATTGTGGTATACCAAACTTCTAGGCAGGCTAAATCGATTGAAGTTCTGTCTGAAAAAGTCAGATTCTTGCGGCTGTCCAGTCTAAAAAACTTTACACTCTCTCTGTTTTCAATACCAGACCAAAACACCACATCATATCTTTTTGCTGAAGCCCAAGCAGATGAAGGCGTAGATGTTCCAGGGAAAATCAATCTATCCCACAGCCATCAGGTCTGTTGACAGTAGCTCTACGTTCATCGGTGAACACATGTTCGAACGGCTGCTTGATGTACTTCTCGGCTCATACAAGTCGTTTCCGTTTGTGCACAGCCATCTAAGAAGGTAGTGCATCTGCGTTGTGCTATTTGGCGAGCCTCTCGAGAATACAGCGTCTGGCCCGGCAGAAACATTAGCGGGCTCGAACAATTCATTACTGGTTTGGAGTGCCTTGCAATAAGGGTTTTTATTTTATCCGATGTGAAATTCGATGTGATACTAATACATTTTCTGCCATTTTTCCTAGAATGAACAGCCATATCACATTTCGGAGTTACCGGCTAACTTTTCCTTAGTTCAATGTTCTCCGCTGATCATGAAACCATTTTCATAGATAGTTAGATTGCTTTTTATCGAGTTTTTGGATGATTTCTGACTTCGCAACTGCTGTTGAGGCTCCTCGACACGCATGTAAATAAGCTTCTTGCACATGAAGAAGCAGCAGTTACTGCAGCAATACATCAAAATGACAGCTGATTGATCACTCGCAGCAACACTGAGTGAAAATTTTTAACTGCTCAGAGAATATCTCCTGCAAATGGGACCTATAAGTTTCATAAGTTGTCTTTGAGAAGCATGCAAGTTGTTGCCCAACGACTGAATTGCGTTTTATTTCAAAATTTAGTATGTGCATGTATAAAAACACAAATATACATAAATTCATATTTATTTTTAAGCTTTGCATATTACAGCCTCTGTCAGATCAAGCGCCATGCGTTCACAATTATTAGCTTTCAATAAATTTAGTTAGAAATTGTTGAATACTTTAACACCCTAACCTAAACTGCTTGATAAAATTTGTTATGACTGAAATTCGAGAGCAAGGGAATCTTACGTTTTGTCTTCGTGCTCTATGATGTAAAGACTTTTTCATTAGCGTGTAATTTCCTCCTCTGTAAATTTACTTTTCTGAAAAAGGCTTAGGGTATTGAAATCGTTCTTACAAATAGAATGCCGGAATTGAATGCAATTAAGAAAAATGATTTTTGCATAATTAGTCAAAGAATTTTATTATTAAAAAAAAACACCTATTTCAAGAAGCCCACAACTTGTGCAGTACACGGACGAAAATGATCTTGACTATTGAATCAAGGAAAATAATTAAAATTTTGTCGGCATTTTTAATCTTTTCCTCCGTATACCACAGCATTGGGACGACAAAAACATTCCACGATCTTTCAGAAAACCATAATTTGTTTTGATTAATTATTTTGGCTTGCGGTTTACATGAATTTTCACATTTTTTCAAAAGAACGATTTGACTACTTTATTTTAACTTAAAATAAAAACGCTAAGCAGAATGGAAAAATTTAGGGATTGAAAATTCCCTCAGTATACTTGAGGGTCACGTGTAAACAAATGCGAACTCAGGTGAACAGACGAAATTTTCTAACGCTCAGAATTACTATCCCGTCAGGTAATGCGTTTTTGAACTGAAATGAAGTGTTGGGAGCATAAATTGGTAATTCAGGCTGAAAAATGAGGTGAATCTGACAAATAATTTCGTAGAACCATCAGTCAAAATCGATAAACACTTCCAAAATGCTCTGAAATTTTTTCAGCCTTTTAATGCTGCAGTATATAGAAGAAAAGTACCTTCTCTGTTGATTGGATAAAAAAATGAATAAATAAATCTATACACGCACACATTGTATAATATCCGAAATTTTACAACAGAGAAAGCAACTATAGCAGGTCTGGTTGGTGTGTGGTACGATGTCGAAAAGTAGATTTACGAAGCTCGCAAACGTTATCATAAGACATTGGTGTTGCTGTAGCTCTCGGTAATTTGGGATGCATAAACCTCCGTGTACCTGTATAAGAGTATCAACTAGCTTGTTTGCTACAAGCTTATTTTGCATGATAAGCGTGACCAAGATTCTAATACTCCCAATTGAAAATCAAGGACGTATCGCCGGTGGATTACGGACGTGACGGTCGATTATGTGCGATTTATAGGCTAGTCGGCCTGCTGCCTTAACACTCCCTCAACGCGCTCTCAACTACACGCGGTCGAGCTCGGACGTGAAACTCATAGTTGGCCATGGACGATTTGAAGGCACAAAATTCTCAGTTGGTTAATGGCCGTAACATTTGAGAGCGGC
>JACJUY010004945.1:35074-65626 GCA_014220935.1 Platorchestia sp. MABIK
ACCCAATAATCTAATCTATAATGTAAACGAGCGTTGAAAGGAACTTTGTGATGAGGAAATTTCATTCCCATCCTTATGTTTATGTAGTTGATATTTGTTTGTTACATGCAGCATTTTAAGCGGATTGTGATTTCATGTTTAATTCCTAAATTATTTTGGTGAGCCATTGGTGGGAAGGCTGTGATTAGTGGAAGTAAGATATTCATGTAAATTTCATTGCATAGAATGTTTAATTTTTTTTAATAAAAGTTAAAGAAAGAGTGGGATTCCTTGTTCTTTCTAATGTATTGTTTTATGTACCTGAGCTCCCAGTTGCACGTGCATCGATCGATCTCATTGGATCTACAATATTGAACTGAGCTTATTGGGTCAATACATTCACAATGCGTCAAGTGTGAATGTATTGTAAGATCCAAAGCTTCCAGTGCAATATTGTACACCCCGTGAGGCGAGGCACGTGCAACCGGGAGCGATTTTTTAACCTATAATCCATGGACGGCCAGCCGCGATTCGAATCTGGTTCTGAAGCGGTACACGGCCGATAGGGAAGGCGGGTCACGGGTGATTCGCGGGCGATTTTGTATCCGATAACGGGGACATTTAACCTCTAAACCGCGCGTATTCCAACCAAAAAACAACCGTATTGCCAACGCTGTTCCACCGGCGATACGGCCTTAATTTTCAATTGGGCTGCCAACAGTTTTTATTGTTAAGTTTACGTACTCGTTCTTTGCATAGTTTTTACTTCCAAGGAGATAAAGTTTGGAACTTAATGCGTTTCAATATTATTGAGGGCAAAAACCTAAGGGCATACATGAGGGCAGAAACCTAAGGGCCGAAGGGCATTTAGATTTTTTTCTCTTATTCTCACCTTGGTATAGCTGAAGATATAAAACTGCTGCTTGAAATTTATTTTCTACTTTAAATTTTACTATATCATGGATTTATAAGCATTGCCAAACATGATATAACTTGACAATGGGAATACATTTTTATGATTATATCTCAATCTTTTGTACTATTGTTAAAATGGGCTGCTGTGACACCTATGTACGTTTACAAAGTAAAGAGCTTTATGTTGAAATAGTCCATAACCCAATGCTGATTTTGTGTAAACTTTTAGAGGAATTAGACTTTCGTTTTTACTGTTGTATTTCATTACTCAGGATGATTTCACCCTATATTATAAGTGATTAAAGAAGGGTGACATTTTTCAATATTATTGCTCATCCAAAGCGTGACAAATGGTTTTCATTTTATCTCGCTCAATGGATTTGAAGGCTTTGAAATTAGGCTTGGTGAGATAATTAATTCAACCCCACAGTTTGCCATCTGTTTAATTTGTGAATGTTGTTCTAACGTTTCCACTTAGGAGTTTGTACATCAAATAATGAACATTTTGATATATTTCGAATATTCTGTAGTTTAAAAAATTGCATAAATTCAAGTTCCGTTTTTTTTCAGCTCAACTCAACAGCGATAGTCCCCAAACTTCTACACTGAGAATTCATCACTTCAGAGTACTTCGGTCAAAATTTGCGAACGAGTGGACGGTTTTGTACACAACCATATTTTTCGCTCGTCAAACATAAGGGTTAATAAAATATTTTCAACTTTCTATGCAATGCACTCCGGTTAGTGAGAATTGAGTTCACTATATGGGAATGAGAAATGATTAAAGCCACGCTCATTTAAAAGAACATCGGTGGGCATGCAAAGCGTATATTTGCATTTTAGATCGATTTGGCTGATTTCCAGGGGAGACCGCAAATCCTCTGGGATGAAAAAGAGGGTTAAATTTAAAAAAAATGTTTTTGGCCAGGAAAAGTTGTGATACCCTTGATTTCATTCTCGGTGTTGAGATTAAATAAATTCAACTCCTTTTAATTTCCTTTTTTTCGCTGGCTTGCTTTACAGAGTTCTCTGAATGACGCTAAGTTTAATTTTCAAGTTTCGAATCAAACCTGAGAGTTATTAAGCTATCCAGTTTCTTTGGATGATGCCGAGCATATAATAGTTGAAATAATGAACGCATTAGAACAGGGCAGGGGTGAGTACATGTAGACCTTCCACGTGTGGCCAAATGACAACCTTTATTGATCGTTCTTATTATATTTATTGCATTGTCTAGCAATTATTGTGATTTTTTGCTTCTCACTTTGTCTTTTCAGATAAAGTGACCCACGCATCTATTAAGTAGGAAGGTTTCCATGTACCTTCTGTGACTAAACTTCTTCTTGTGAACATCATCAGGAGAGCCATTTACCCCGACAAACACACCGTACAGAAATGCGGAATCAAACCGGGATCTCCCAGTTCAATATGCAGTGCTTTCCATTTTTGTCCCGAAGTCAGTACAGTATTGGTTGGCTGAGCAGTTGTTCATGCACCTGTCCCTGACCAGAGACTGAGCTTGAGTTTAATTAAACATTTGCGAGGAATAAAATATTCGAACTTATAAAATTTCTGCGGTTGAGTCTAGAACAAATGAAACTGTACTATGTCAATTCCTGCGTATGCATACACGAAAATTATTTTGCTCTGTTGTTTGAAATATATTCATTCGTTTGTTTCAAAATGATCGTAAGATGAGCTCAGAATTCATCAAGTTTAAATAATGATATATGATAAACCATCTTAAAATTCCTTCGCATAATTTCCTTTTTCATTGTTTAGCATAGATATCATTCGATCAAACACTTCATTCTAAAAAGTATAAGGTCTGTTCTGAACATCAGAAAAATTACAGCTAGAGAATAAATTGCTTTTTTTTCGTTTACTTAATCTAAAACGCAATTTTCCATAGAAGTTTTTTAAATTTCTCACACGTAAAAGTTATACAGCATGGATAGCTTTGAGCCCTTACCAGTCATGTGAGAGACCGGTAATTGAACGAATTTTACTGAAAAAATATAGATTCTTGAATTGTCACTACACGAATTTAGCACGAGCCCATCGTGTTCCTGTTACATGTTGCGCCCACTAGAGTGAGTGATTACATTATGGGAATAATATAATTAAATTAAGAGCAACAACAAGCCCACGTTCACTCTCTGTACAATGGAATTAATACTGTTACTTATTGCATTTTCAGTCCTGAGAGTTTTGCCATTAAACTTTGCAATAGAGATGTCTTGTATATGGGAACCTTTGCCCACTGATTTATAAGGAACCCTTTCCGACTGTAATATATTCTATCAATCAGGTGTCCCTTTATCGAGTTTGAGTTTAATAGTTTCCTACCTACTCCCTTCAGGAGAGGTACAGTGTGATAGATACTGTTTAGAAAAAACTAAAATAGTTTATGGATTGATTCATCAATGAAATAACTTCTTATTAGTTAGCTTTAACCTCATCGACACATCGTGAATCTCCATACACGCAGCAGCCGCTCATCTAAAGATGAAACTCTTATAGTAACTTCAGACCGAACTATAATACACAAATCTTCTATAGACGAACCTTGATAGTATATAATAAGACTGTGTTATATGTGGACACATAAGAGAGCTGATAGCAGCTCATCATTAACAACAATACAATAAAAATGCTCAATGGAGAAATCTGTTCGTGTTAAAGTCTCAAAATACTCACTGAACGCTTTTTATATAGTGTGTGGAAAATAAGCTGTTGTTGTTTGGCGAGCTTTGAAATCAATCCTTATAATTACATTTCTTTGTTTATATTTCATTAATATTTCCTTTACGCTGAAACATCAATTAAATCTATATCAAACACTTACACACAAAAGGCTATTGCTATGTATTCGTGGCAGTATAGTTCATTTTTTTTCTAATAAAATTTGTGTCTCTAAACCTAGGATTAATTACGACAAAAATTCTGTTTTGTGTCATGTTGCACGACTTTTTGAATTTAAGAATTTTTGAATCTTTGTCCAAAATTATACATCTGAAAACTGTCTCTTAATCGAAATTTTCATCCCTCCTAGACGATCCGATATCATGCAGAGACGCTTCGACCATCTCAAAACTTGGGACCCTACACTGATGTGAGGCTAGTTTTCGGGCCTGTTGGAAATATAATGTGGGTCAATTATACAAAATAACCTTTATTCAGTAAATTCATTCTACCAGGGTCAGACCAATTTAGTGTTATTTTCATTTGCGACCTGACCTTCTGTCTTTCGCACAAAGAAGTAGACTTCCACCCTCTCCGCTCAGAACGCATCAGTTCACGCCCAACCATCAGCACCTTAACATCCAACTTGGCCTCCTCTGTGCCTCCTTTATTCGATGAACCCTTTTTGGCCATGGTGTCAACCCTCTTTAGCATCACTATGGCGGAGCAAGAAGAGGCAGCTCCTTGGGCTGGCGGCTGCGGTGGGCGCCGGGACTGCGTACGGTTTAGCAATGGGATGCCGCTCGGTGATGTGGTGCTGCTGTGTCGTGTGGGCTTGCTTTGCTGCGGGCCCCTAGAGCTATTCTAAGCTGTAGGCCGCCTCGACAACCTACGTTGACATCGCACCGATGGCGCTCTCGTGGACTTCTGGCAGACCATCGCAGCGGGGACTGCAGGACCAGTTTGCTTACGATGTGGGCGCTGTGTACGGTCAACCCTTCTTAGTGAATCCTCCATCCTAGATGTCGGTTCACCACTCCATCCCTACTATAAATTCAGTGTTGGTTGTTGCGGGGTTTGCGGTCTCTATAGAAGGAAAGGGTTGAGCTGGGATTGAATGTTTCTGATCTATCAATGTATTTATTGCTAGATTATTACCCGTCTCTAAATGTAAGAACTGCTGAAACATTGCTAGATTATTGCTAATCTCTTAATGGACGTATTGCTAAATTATTACCAATCTCTAAGGGTAAGAACTGCTAAAATATTGCTAGTCGGTTTAATTATGTATTACTAAATTATTGTTATTTTCCTGAATTACGTAATGCTTGAAAAATTGCAAATTGAACATCTTCTTTGTTATTATTCACGAAAATAACCTATAGTGGTAAATCTGCTTAGTTTTCAGCTCACATTCATCCGCTTCCTTGGGATCTTGTTTGATCAAATTTCACTGGTCAACAACCAAAATGCTTCGGAGACCAAAGTAGTATTTTCAAAATAATTTTAGGTTGCTGGTAACAAGTATCATGGTTAAAATTGTTTGGTAGCTATACTTTTCGTGATACGCCTACATGTTTCAACGCGTTCCTACAGGCTGGCGGACGTGTAAATTACTCACTACGCTCAGTCTCTCTGCTCTCAGTATTGTTTCATCAGTCACAGAAGGTGTTTGTGCTGTACAAGTTTATATAAGCAAAAAGGCAGAGAGTGGATATGGATTAGAGTTTAAAACATAATTACAAATACTGTATATTAACATAAATTAATCAAACATTGCATGCCTCGTATCTCTGAACGTGTAGCCAATACACATTTTTCAACGTGACATTTGGATTCATTGAATGAAAACACATAAGAATCAACAAATATCATTTAAGAAGCACACATCTTCTCAAAAATTGTTGACCAGAGTTATTTGTTCACAGCCCGATCTCGACCTGCCTACTCGTGTGTGTCGGTGGGCCAGCCGTGGTCCTGCGCTGCCAAGCCTTCATGGCTTGTCTTTCCACGACTTGCGAGGGGCGGTTATGCTGCCGGTGTGAATTTATAACTAGAATTGGAAAAACAGTAAATTCTATGCCAATGGTGCGAATCTTTCCTTCACCCGCTGTCATTTTCGATATCAATCAAAATAAACTTGTGCCCGTTAATACCTCTTTTTGAACAACGTTTGAAATTGATGAGCATAAATCATTTTGAAATTCGTAGAATATTTGTCTATAAAATCAACTCACTGAAAACTTTATTAAAGCACCCCGTTTCCACCCTCCAGAAGTTACTCAGCTTTAGAAACAAACCTCCGCTCTGGCTCGGAGCGACATGGACTTGCATTCGAAGCTCCAATGAACCCAAAATCAAGCAAAGAGACGCGTCGGCCGTCTATCGCTACGGCATTTACAGTTACCTCAGATTCGATAACCAATCGTTGGATTTTACGGTCATGTGACGGACTGTATGCGCATGTAATCTTTTAGTGAGTCTATATCAGTTTTACGATAGGTAGGTAGACCCAAAATGCGATTGTTGATTTCAGCTTGCTAGACGCCATATGTTAAATCAGATATTAATACAATATAATTTCAAGACTGTGTACTATTTTTTGCGTCCATTTCGTTTCTTTTCGTAATCCTGCTCCTTTCTTCGTCTATTCTTAATATTTTCTTCGTCTTTCTTTCCATCTTGCTGTTCTTACACATGGTGAAGGTATCCTCTGTGGGACCCTCACTTCGCGCATGGCTTCTACGTTCCGTAAAATCCATGCTAAATGGGTTATTCTTTTCTCTCTTTTCAGATCGCCTTCGTTGTGGCTGGCAAGTCTTTAACACATTGACGGCGTATTGGGACATACAAGTAAATTGCTCATTTACGCAACGGTGTAAATGAACAGCGTTTAAACTATTTCACTATTATTTTTTTAAACATGTTAGCGAATGAGAGAAAATATCCGCGTATACTTTGTTTTTTACAATTCTTAGAAAGAATAGAAATGTATTCGAGCAGTTAAGTCCGTTTTTAACTTTTGCTACTTGAAACCTAATTTATTTAACTGTACCAAACGCCAAACCCTCGTCAGCGTGTCAGCGTGGATCAGTAATATTGAAAACGCTAGTCTACATTATAAGTTTTCGTTCATTAAGTATCAAATTTTAAAACTTGATTATCATTTCAGTGATAATTTCCTATGGTAGTACTCATGAACTTGGACCACTGTGTTGCTGAGTATTTTTTGTCTAATTTTACGATCAACAACTGAAATGCAACCAGATAAATAATTGTAGAATGAACTTCCATTCTCCACATGTTTCCAAATAGCATTTCAACAGTGATACGATTAAACACTCTTCACAATTCCGGCGGATTTTTTTCATAGGAACTAAGATAAAACCAATAAAAATGCATTTTAATGCAGTTTAATCGTGAAATCGATAATATTGAAGACGCTTGTAGATCGCTGCAGGTGGTTTGAGGTCTCTAAACGTTAGATCAGGGTGATCATAACTCTCCTCGAGGATCTCCTGTAGAGCTTCTATTGTTCTAAAGCCGCCTCTGTTATGATTGCTCCTTCCAGCGTGATTTGATTTGGTTTGGTACCATGCGTAACTTGCCTGAGTTTAATTCCTACTATGCTAGATTTCTCATGAAGAGTTTAATTTGAGTTTCATCAGAGTGGCGCAAAGTAGTTTTGAAAATAATATTTTTTATCCTTATCCTATGAACTATGCTGTATTCGTTATTTTTCTTTCTCGGGAATATCTTGATTCGAGGCTAAAGACAACCTTCTCGAATTAAGTTCAATGAGCTACGAACGTCTAATAAAAGAACAGGTCGTACGTTGTTCCATGCGACCTAATCACACACTTTGAGGAAATGTGTATCGTGCGCAAGGACCATTCATGCGACAAACACGCCAATGAGGGAAGTTGGCAAGCTGTTCGCACGAGAGCGATATTTCGGTCGATGCACCTTAACTCATCATAGGAATCCTGCACTTCGCTGCAATAAAACAGCTCAAAAATCTTTTCCTTTATACGCATGAGCGAAATTTAGCACGGGTATACATATCCCCCTGAACAACCAAATGCATAGTTTCAACTGCGTTTGAGTAGAGTGTCCTGCTGCTATCGAGTGAACAAGATTACGGTCACGCTAGGCTGGCGCGTCGGGATCATGAGAACGCTGGCGTTCATGATAGCTCGCTTCATTTGTTCGCACAAATGCTAATGTGGACTCTAGATAAGCCGCGCCTGGATTTCAGCTGACAGACACAAACAAGCTTTACATAATGGTACTGCGTGTGCGCGTTCGCCGAAGTCTTACGAGCTCATTTCGAAGTGGAATGTATCTTTGCTTCCACTGGAACTAAAAGCACGCTAAATCAGAACACGAAATTCGCAGCAAATTTGTTCAAGAAATTTCGTAAAAGCTCCAAATTACATCTGAAAATTGCACCGTATAATTCGTAAAGGAGACCTCGAACTTATTCATCGGCACCATTTTAAGGATGGCTGTTGTGGGTTTATCTGTGAATTAGTTTATATCTTCTTATTTACTGTGTCATGCCGTCATTATTACTTTAAGGAAATAAGATATTTCATTTGTTTTTCATTTGTAACAACGAGAATTATTTGATGGGCGCGCATCGGTGCTATACATGGTTTGCTACCTCACGGGCTTAGATGTAATATTTCAACACTTGATATTATTAGAGTATTTACATTTATTTCATATATCCGTTTGAAAGACTAGTACTTACAAAATTTCGGAGGCATTATATGGTATTTAATTACAAAATAAATATTCTCTATTAAATGATTTCGTTCTTTTATCGAACGTCGTCAAATGTCAAAATCTTTATCAGGACATGTGTGCTAGATCATAGCAATCACGCTAACTCATTTCAGTTGCTAAATACAAATGATTTCATCTTACTTTAACCAACTCTAAGATTATTTTTCAACTGATGTGGGCAGTGTACATTATTCGGCATCATTTTATTTTTCCTGAATCAAAAGCATTTAATAAATGTCTCAGATGACAATTTTGAAAAGGATTTAACCAAACAAGAAAACGATTATATATTATCGTATTAGCTTGTTGAGAATAATATATAGCTTATGAAGTTTGAGAATTCGTTCTTATTATCGATTAAGATTTCCATCCATATTTCACTCCCGTCCGTATCGAAAAGCTTAGTTATGGTGATCGAACTTGAGAGATGGCATAATTTTACAGAAATGGTCAGACTGTGCAAAATGTAGTGTCAGAAGCATGCTGGCCGCACGTTCAGTTTGTGACTCAAAACTTTAGGAGCTAATGCGATAAAATCAGTCTTTTACATAGAAGCCCAGTACTCCTGAAAAGAGTAGAGCAATATTTGCACGAAAACCTAAAATATGTTTTCTGAGCGCTGAAAGCGAACACATGGTACCCATGGACAGTATTCTCAACTACATGAAAGCCTCGTTCGACTAAAATTACAAAATTTTCTTCGAGCAAATTGATACCCAACGTCCTGTTCGTGTGATTACTTTCCGACTACATGCACTTCACATGAAAAATGAATTTAGCTTCTCATTACAAATTCTTATTGAAGCTATTCGTCCACACATCAGTAATTTTTTAATTTAATGCAGGTAAAAGTGTTTGGGATTCTTTTCAATGATAGCAGAAATTCTAGGTAAAATAACAGAGAACAGACTCAGGTTTTAAACCATTGCATAACATTTTGCAAGATGTGCCGTGACCTGCCAAACTAGTTTTTGGCTCAATTTGTGAGTCGTACATAACGAGGGGCTTTTGATCTGAGTGGCAAAAAATGGATTGGATTTTAAGACTTAAATGACGTACATGCGATGAGAGACTGGAAGATTTAATTGACATCCATGCAATGAGAGACGAGAAGACTTAATTGACATCCATGTAATGTGAGACTGGAAGACTTAATTGACATCCATGCAATGAGAGACAAGAAGACCTAATTGACATCCCTGCAATGAGAGACGGGAAGACTTAAATGACATCCATGCTATGAGAGACGGGAAGAATCAGCATTTGGCGAAGTATAGTTGGTAGTTAGATTGTTTTAACTCAGAGCAATTTTGCACTCAGTTAAGCTGAAAACCGATGGCTGCTCAGCTTATGTATTAGTTTAGTTTCAATTATGTAGCTTTTTAAACATTGAATGAGTTTCTATGAACAGTTGGTCTACGTAAATCTCGACAAGATGTAAGGGAATGCATTGAGTGTAAAACTTCTCTCAGAGGCAGTCCTCTGAGTCCTCTGAAATTATTTTTATGGATTTACAGGTGCATTTTTGTATAGAACAAATTTTAAGGTTTATCATCAATGACAACAATCAATTCACCTTGAATGAAACAAGAAAGCTTACTTATGTCTGACCGTAAAGAATGTAGTCAGGAGTTCCGAGCTCTGCATCATATATCAGTCAAGAAGTTTCAGCCTCTGTTATTTTAACTCCTGAATGGTATGAATCGTTAAATGCTGAATATGATCTGCCTGAAGACATACTTTTGAAAAACATCTTACCCGTGTGCGCTAATCGTAACAAGTTCTCGGACAAAAGGATGCTAGATGCCGCATTTCTAATGCAGAAATACCTCGAGAGCTAGCGTTTGTTTATTCGTAAGCCCTGGAAATGCCTGAGCTTTTCGTCTCTTCGCGCACTCGAGGAAGGGGCGGGCGGCAGGGCGGCATGGCAAGCGGCCAAACGACCCTCTTGACGGATCCTGGATATTCCAGGGAGTTGTTCCTTCGAGAGCAAAGAGCAAGAGAAATACATTGTGCCAACTGGGGAACTTTTCAGGAGATTGGTTTCCAAGCAATGGGCTCTGAGAACTTCTGTCATGGGTAAGTTTGCTGCAAAGACTGGCATAAGAATCGTAAAAATGACTTTTCAAGGTGCCAGTATAACAACAGCGAGAAAACACCCACAACTTCAGTTTGATCGTTTGCATGCATCTCTACGTCTCACATCACTTGTGCTACGCACTTAAATTGAACGCCATTCTTGTGATAGGTTCGTGCACTTATGTGCTTTCATTGTAACCTGTAGCAATAATGTTTTAATCAAATATGTCACAAAATTAGCATAACAATCATTAAATTTTGTATAATGAGGACACATCGGTTTGATATAATGCTTCACTGAAGAAAAATTGCATTTTTTCATGCTGAATTGAAGGTAGAAACGGCTCTAAATGAGGTAGGTTGTCATTGCAGATCTCAGGACTGTATCATCTAGGCAGGAATTATGTGATGCAATAAGGAAACACTAATGAACGCCTTTAGTTAGGCATTAACAGATGGTTCAAAAATGGCATTGACTGTAAAGTTAAATGGATTAAGTACAGCTCTCAATGTTCGTTTTGGTGAACTAAACTGTCGTTCGTAAGTGTGAACGACGGTTATTCGAGATGTGTAAAAATTCTCCAAAAAATGATTGGTTTTATTGAGAGAGAGCACGTTATCTGTCACTTGGCTCAAACTTTATTTAAAATAAAAACAAATCAGAAGCGTATTAAGGATAGAGCGGTCAATCAAGGACGGATTAAAGGCGGATCGGACATTTCATTTCTATAACTCCCTTAGTGAGCTCGTCCCGCATTCGGAGATAGACCAGTTATTTAAACCAACCATTTGCGATTCGACGCAGTACAAAGTTTCAGTAGCTTATGACAGTTACATGTAAAGACAGTCATCGAATTTTCAAGGCTCCAAAAATACTGTGAAATTTAGTCGTATAATAGTCACAGAATTGTCATGATTAATGGTCCGATACAATAACAGTCACGATTGTCAGACATGTTCCATTGGATTAATGCCGTTGGCAGTTGTGATTCGGGCTTAGTCAGGGGCAGGTGTTTCTTTCATTGCAAAAGATATTGCAAAATTCTAACTCCCCAAACCGTTTGAAGTCACTTTTTTTTTTGTTAATTAAGTGACTGAGTTTGATAGCTAATGTGTTTTAACAGAACATAAAGCAGCCTGCTTGTGTGAAAGCGCCATAATGTTGAAAGTGCTTTGATATTTTAAGGTCACGCTAAGATATGCCAAGGTTTGATTATAAACGCAGTGACCTTAACCTTAATATCCTCGTTAGTGACCAGTCAGGGACGTGCGGAGTATGCGAAAGAAGCGAATCGATGATTCATTGTTTTTTAGTACATGTGTGCCCTTACAGCTGAGTAAGCATTAGAATGCAATCGCAACTTCAATTTTTAATTTTACTGATAACAAATCACTGAAAAACTTATTTCTGTGGTGTCAGATTTATTTTACTAATTTGAAATCCTTAATTTTAGTTTGCTAAATTTTAATTGTCATGACGGAATCGTGTGAACGTGAAACTATAGTTAAAATGCACCGCGCAAGATCACCTAACGCTGCGATTAGCGAGTCTAAAGATAGCAAGAAGAACCGAGTAGAGCACAATTCAGTGGAATAAAGATCAGAGAGGACTTGAAGTGGTACATGAAAGATTTTTACATCCTTTTCCACCCATGTCATTCTGATTAAAATGCACCGAACTCTCCGATTTCTGTTTAATCAATTTGAGATTCTCTGTAGACTTGCCTCCGTGGACCTCTACTACTGCGATTACGTAGTAATCAGCGCAAAGCGACAAAAAACAATAGCAGAAACACCAAAGTGACAATTAAATAGTCTCCGGTCGAAATTGTCATACACTGAGTTTATTATTATTATTATTCTATCATAACGAGCCACGTCGCTTAAGGCCGTACTAAAGCAGATCAGACGAAATCCAATGAGATTTTCGAAGAAGATGGCAAAGAAATGTGAAACTAGTTTCAGAACGATGAGGAGGATTGTTCACAGAGTTTCAGGAATGTTTTCCATCGTCCTGTAACCGAAGAAAGCTTTCACGTACGCTCAAATGCAGAAAAGAATCTACAGAGGTAAAGTTTTGTAGAGCGAGATGACAAGACGCTTTCACAGCGAGTGAAAGCGTCTGGTCTGAAGAGAAGTTATCCTCAGTTGAAAAGGCTCACAACCACCGTAACGATAACGTCATTGGGAATAAAGCTTCTGCAATCGCATTTGAATTAGAAAGAGTTAGTAACCCCATAAATATTATTTTATGCGCGGTGAAAAGACAGTTAGCCTTCTGGTCAAAGGAAATGTGGCATACTATTTTAGATCATAATCCTGAGACTTCTCAGCATAGCAGCTTCTTGGATGTAGACCATGTTCAAGAATTAGGGTACTCGCACACGAGTGGCTCTTTATTGTCGGTTGTCACAACTAAACAATCGTCAAAAAAAAGCACGCATTTCTATGGCTGCCCGCACATGGGCAAATTTTATGAGGCGACAACAAAAAGTTGGGAGGTGGTTGCGGCCGGATCAATTTCTCTGACAACACAATTGTTGTCGGCAACTGTTACAGGCAATAGAGAACGTTATTTCTAATGGGAGCTCACACACGGGCAACTTTGAGTTGTCCGTGTGCCATTGATTTTGTTGATGAGCCATTGATTTTGTTGAACTTAAAGTTCGTTTTGAAATGATGCTCAGTAAAATATGAAATACATTTTATTATGATTACGGTCTCTTAAATCAATTCAATCACAACTACAGTTATGAAGTTTAGCGTTGACATTAGGGTTTTTAATTTCTGAGATACGATAACGGATTAATTTATTCATTTGTTGGACTGTGAATTCAAGAATTATCCTTTACAATGTCATAAATTACATGTAATATGAATTTACTTTTCCCTTCTTAATCCTTACCTCAATGTTACAGCTAGCCTTTTTACTACTAACACTCATTTCCTGATGTTGGTGTTCTGGTGCGCTAAACGGGGCCCAGTTATTGTCATTAAATCACCGAAGATTTCCTGTGACATCCTAAAGTAATTACTAAATTTCTCAGGGAGCCTTTTTAGTTCACCAAACAATGAGTAAAATGCTCCGCAAAGTAACCTCTGACGAAGTAGTGGGTGCACCCAGTGCTTCCTTGACCTCTCTTTGAGTTTCCTCCTCAGCCACCTCCACAATATCCATGGTGACACTTAACGATAGTTTCGGCCATCCGGTAGCTCGTGTGCGGGTCTACCTTACTGACACCTTTCCGTTGCGACAATTTTTTTGTTGAGCCAATATTTTGTTGTAACAACTGACAATAAAAAGTAACTCGTGTGGGGGTACTCTTAATCATCTAGAGAAAACAAAGCCTTCACTTCTTCCTAAATTGGACTATATTGCAGAGGAATGGCTTCGTGCCACATCTAGTGGTACAAGACACCGTTTTAAAGCTGTAGTTACCAAGAATCGCCATTATTTTGAATTAATGCTCTAGTAAAATTAATATTTGTTTAGGTAAAAATGTTAAATTGCTTTTAAAAGAAAACAAATGAGTCTATGTTATTTTACAATTATTACTGCTCTTACACTTATGACACACCCTGAACTGTTTTGAACTCACTACCTTTTTCTATCAATAGGAATATCATCTTTGCTCAGCAGATCTATTATAAATATCATTGAGAAGATGTATTTCACAGTTTGTTTCATGAAAGTGAATAATTATAAAATGAAAAAGAACCATTACGATGCAAACTAGCAAAGTGGCGTTATAAAGTAAACTTCCTTTTTCCAGATGATATAACCTAACCCTCCTAATACATAGTGGCACGAAGAAACAACTCGAACTTTCTCTAAAACAAGAGCGTCATCTGCAGATGAGTATAGAACCTCCTCAAATTTTTCAAGGTGCTCCTTCCATATTTTTTCGTGTTAGCGCATAACTAAATTGATAAAAAACACATAAATCATTTGTTTGTCCGTGTTAAAATTCGATGTCAGCACTGGGAAAAGTACAGAAAAAAAAATATCCCATATATGAAGACTGAAAAGCTTGACTTGCGTAAAGTTCCACATCGGTAATAATTCACGAACAGAAAATTTGTACTACTCATAAAACATGATGCCAAGCACTCGTGCGATAACTTTTGAATTTTTCCACGGCCTGCGCTAAAGCCCTATCGCATGTGATCATTACAATTTTCTTAAACAGTCCATACATTTTATGACGAATTCTATGTCATGCATTCGAAAAATTTGATGCCGTCTGTCTCTATTCAAAACTTTGGATAACAAGCGTTTTATCTCTCGAGAAGCTGAGCCGTAGATTCACCAAACGGATTACAACTTCTAAGCCAAGTTCTGGACTACATGCAAAAGAAAAATTTAAGGATTTACTTGAAGAATGAGAAGCCTACCTTCAGGTGTTTCTCGAGCCGTTGTGAGCAAAGAAACGGACAATGCGCCTCAACATAGTGCGCTCGAGTGCTTAGGGATTGAAATGTTACAGTAAGGCGGCGTTCACACCAGCGCGATAAGATACATGTCTGTAGGTCGTAAGCGATAGGCGATAATTGTCTTGTGAGATACGACGCGCTCAGATGCATTCAAAATACGGAGAGACGACAAAACTGATCACACCGGTACGATGGAGACATCTGTCGTAAGATGCGTGTATCAAGAGACAGAGCGTGCGTGTCTCTTCCTTCAGTGTCGTACGATATTGGCTGATTGATTGATTGATTTTAAGAAAGTTTCAGCCTCCCTTTACCACTACGATGTTCAAAGAGAGGAAGGATGAAGGCACCATTTTGTATGGAGTTAAGGGAAAGCGGAATCTATGCACAAAGTGCATAGAAACAGTAAGCTAAGAAAGAAGTTCATGAAACAAGAAAAAAGTTGAAGAAGAAAGTAGGAGGTGCTGAAAAATAGGACAACAGTGAACCAAAAAAGTATGGTCCTTAACAAAAAAAGACTATTTTATTTCAACAAAAAGAAGGCGTACTTAACTCTCAGCTCGGGCCCATACATTTTCCGCATGAGAGCGCTAATTCCCATAGATACAATAGTTATTTCCCCCTGAGGGGACGATATTGGCTTGAGTTCTTCATCACTCGGCGAAAAACTCATGATTACTAACTAAATTTCTCCTGCTACACTTTGTTGCAGGCGCATGTCTTATCGCTTCAGTATGAACCTTACTTATCTTAAGGATAATTATCGTGCATCGCATGTATCGGAGATAAATATCTTATCACTCTGGTGTGAACTCCGCCTAAGGATTTTCATTCATTCACTGCGTTAGAAACACAAAATATAATTGATGGAAATTCTGCAGACAATTTAGTTTGTCAGCGGAGAATTATCCACACATCTGTAATCACTTGATATACCGTACAATTTTCTTTCCCCATATACTCGCCAGTGCTCGTCGTGAGTGCTATCGTACGAACGATCCGCGTCCACCATCAGAACAGTTCAAATAAGTTACTATTGGCACAATATGTAAACATTCTGCTAAATTCCCGCTTCACAACACATCAGATATAATTCGCCATAGTTTGAAGGGGACTTCATCTATGATTGAACAAAAAATCAGTCCGTAGTGATTTCTTAGATAGAGTTCGAAGGCCGGGGTTATAAGTCGCAAAAAAACATTTGTTAACAATCGGTGGTCTTGTGCAGGCTTTAGAAACTATGGAGAATTTTAACATTTTAAATGCCCTGTCAGGTGCATTTGGCTTCAAGCTACAGTAGCATTTCTGTGTGGCTGGGGGAGGCATGCAGTGGCTGCTTTGTAGTTGCTGTTCAGAGGCATTTTATGATATACTATTTGTATAGCGTCCGACACTACTTGTACTAACGTTACACGCTGCAGCACGAAGTGTCGCGCTTATTACGTAGGCAGTGAGGGATGGTGGTGCTTGTCGTTCTGCACGCCTAGCCGCCGGAGTGGCCATCACGGGACAGAGACCGGTGCAGAGATCGGTGCAGAGACCGGTACAGAGACCGGTGCAGAGACCGGTACAGAGACTGGTGCAGAGACCGGTACAGAGACTGGAGCAGAGACCGGTACAGAGACCGGTGCAGAGACCGAAACAGATACAGAGACCGGTGCAGAGACGGTACAGAGACCGGTGCAGAGTTTCAGGATTGGAGCTGCTGATGCTCTACACTTTGCCCAGCAGTGCTCAACACTTGCCTTGTGTCTTACCTCACTTTGCTGTCATAGGTATCAGCTAATAGTTTGAGACTTGGAAGGCGGTTGGTATTTCAACATGACAATGACCCAAAGCAAACGGCCAAGTCTACAGCAAGCTGGTTCCGAAGAAATAAGATAAATGTGCTGCCATGACCTTCCATGAGTCTTGATCTTAATCTCATTGACAATTTGCGGCAGGAATTGAAAGTTAACATCTACAAGAGATCTTCAAAGAATCTTCAGGAATTGAAACGCATCGCCATTGAAGAATGGAACAATATTTCATCTGAAACAACAGAAAAGCTTGTCAAAAACAATAATAAAAGGTTTTAAATATCATGAAGATGAAAGGTCACGCTAGTGATTATTAAAAATGTACTCAAATGGTAGATTCACCTCAATAAAGTGTAATACTACTCACTGTATGAATAATTTTGTCTTATCGTGTTTCTGAGGTTCAGCTTGTTAGATCTTTCAAAAATAATGTTTTGTTCTATAAACGTCGGATTATTGTTACTAATTTGAGCTTCACACCCTGTGAAAGTCTTGTGCCTGTTGCAAGAAAATACTTTGAGTAATTCCAGAAAGTTTTGAAAGACGAGTGGTGTACGAATAATTTCGTCGTTAACTGTAGCAGTACTAGAGTACGATCAAATTTAAAATTTAATGATCAAATTTTAAAAAGGGTATCACCCAATCATGAAAATTTGTTGGTTTCATAAACCGAGCAAAGAAATAGTTTCATTTTGACGACATGCGTTGATATCGAAGAAAGAGTCTGTCGAACCGATCGAGCTTCGTAGTAAATTTCGCATTTTCCTTTACGTACTTAACGTAAAACAAGGGGAGCCTGACATTTATCTTCGAAAAGCAAGGAAGAGTCATCAATACATCGATGATATGAATGGGTATAAAACTGATAAAAATATAATGTGCTCAACTATTTCTGTTCATGGAACGAAATGAAAATGTTGGGAAATATTGGTCAAGAAAAAAAGTTAAAGAATTTGAAGCTGATCTACGACAATATTTATGAAAAACACTGTCGATCGCGCTGGACCTCCTACACACAACGGATTATCAAACATCCATGTGGCTGATTTTTCTGGTAAATTTAAGTTTTAACTAATTTTTGCGACCTACACTACTCCTAGTTTCAATTAGGTTAAACTCCTTGTGCTCGGTTTAAGTTCTTTGACTACATACTATCTATTACCTATGTAATAATTTTTTTCACATTAGCGCTCCCTTTTTTGACTATTGGTAATGCAGACAACTTTTCCATCGTTTCTTTGGACCAAGTAAATATTTCCACAAAAATTCCTCTGCAACAATAGCCTTTTGAACATTTTTTTTACGGCAGCAAACAGTTTTTTTTACCTCGTCACTAGTTTTAAGATCTGCTCAGACGTCTTTAGAAGCCTTTCAGACACTCTCAGTTTTTTATACATTTTTTATGATTTGTTTCTTGAACAGTCTCCTGGTACTGGTATAGGCTTGCTACTATGGCCGATATTCGCCAATATGTGCGTACATTTTCGTGTACGAAACTGGTTTAGCAATTATTTGTCCCATTGAATTCGAACCGATGTATTTCATTTCATCGATACATTGACGATACTTCTTCTTTTCACACGTGAACTTTTCACTTAAAAGAGGCCGCCAATAAGTGTGCAAACTTGGCAGTATATAGGACCTGCTCAGCGCCCTTCAGAGCAACAACGTTCGCATCAGGCACAGGTCGCCGCTGTAGGATCTTATATACACGGGGCCGAGGCTGCTCTGTGGTGGCCCGAAACTGTGCATCTTTCTGCATGATGCTAGCACTAAATGAAGTTTCTGCACTAAAGTGAATGTTTATACACGGCCATTGCAAGCTAGGTGAATCTTAAGCGCCCTGCCTTGATCACGAGGGCGAATTTTAATTAGGGATTGGCCAGTCTGAAATTACCCTCCTGCCTTCATCTTGCTTTTTAAGTCAATCCTAACTACCCAGAAGTATCAAAACATTCCATATTTATTGATTATTTCCGCTCAAGGTCCACATGCGAAATAAATGACACAAGTTAAATTGAAACTTGAACGAAAGCGTATATTTTGTAGTGTATTGATGTAAAAAAATTCATTGAGTGATCAAGAATCAGTTATAAGTAACCTTCACTGTCAACCGTTCAATTATTACTGTCAAAAAAAATTTCAAAACATTGTTCAACATAAGTGTTTTATGTTATTTAATGTAATGGCCTTCTCTAGAGCGCCAGGAAATCTGATATGCATTCACTTGCTGTCAAATTTTTTGGATACAAATTCAGGATTGGCATTAAAAAAAGCACACCCAAAGAAAAAACACCTAAAACCCCCTAATAAAATCCTTTAGTGGGGTGTGTTTTTTAGAATATAAAGTCACAAATAAATGCACAAACCTATAAGAAAGGAACTATGCACATTTCATCGTTTTCTTTTTTTGGATCTATTTTCAGACTTAATTTGTTGAATCTTATTGTATCCAGGGTGAATCAGGAAACAGAACTTGTGGAAATATTTATTTCTGTTACATTAAAATGAATGTTTCAAGTAAAATAAGTTCCAAGTAGAACATGTATTTTTTCTTTATCTTCTTGAGAAGTGTAAAAAACTCAAAAGTCCTTCTTCGTTTTACTGGTGGTGGTGCACTTGACTTCACTGTCGTTGCAGATAATACTGAAAAATAATATTTTGACGGCTAACTGATGTCAATAACATCGGTCATTGCAAAACCACATCTTGACTTGAGTCAGCAGGACTAACTGCGCTTAAGCCTTCTTCCTGCTTTGCTGTTTGTCCTTGCTTTTTATTCTCCTTATATTTTTTCAAATTATTTGCTCACTCTATCGTGTTGTTCATTTTGTCACTGTAAAAGCCACAACTTTATTTAGATGTATTTCCTTCTATTACAGTTGTGTGACGTCAGTGTACTCCTTTTCCGCCATAACCTAAAGTCATTGTCTATATACTAATTAACAACGAAAAGCGTATCTGTAGGCTAGGGAACACATTAATTTGGAATTATTTAGATGTGGGTCTACGGTCATCCAACTTTAATAATCAAGATACACATAATACACCTCAACGAAGTAACTTAATTACATTTATTGAATTATGATAGGAATCATGAAGGCGCAAGAAGAGACTGATCAGCAAACACTCGCACTCACACACACACATCTAACACTTATGAACTGTGGAATACAACTAACTACCTCTCATTCCAAGCGTCACCATCTCTTGCAGATAGAAAGCCAGTAGACCTAACGAGTTAAGGTAGGCGGAGACACTACTATCTTATATTGTAGACACGAAACTAGTAGGCCTAACAAGCTACGCAGATCCGAGCCTGTGGTGTCATGTTACACTTGACGTCTCTGAGAGCACGACCGAGAGAGCATGAAAAGTCGGAAATTTATAAGTTACCAAAATATATTCCTGACAGGTCGGCAGCAAATGCTTTTTGACTACAGTAGGCTAGGCTGTGTTCACACTGCACACACAAATCATTAATATTTGCATTAAAAAATTAATTTAGTATTAATATTAAAGAATTTAGGATACCGTAATCCAGTAAAAAACAAGAAAAAGCGATACAACCCAATAACATCAAATGAAACCCAATAAAACCCCTTCAAAAAACATGTGGTCAGGGTTTAAAAAAAGTTTTTTCCAACTCTGTTTAAATTTTTATTTGTTTCTTAGCCACAGTAGTCGTTACAATGGGATTTCTTTTCATATCAACGCGCAACATCTCTCTCAACAAGGTACGTGAGTGCTTTTATATAGTTCACATCACCTTCATTTATCGAAATATTCGAGATTGATTTATTAAACTCAGAAAGTGTCAAAAAGTTTTCTTACCTTTAACTTCCAAGCTAATTCTTGTGATGGTAGAAATTCATAGATAATTTTTTTTTAATATTCGTTTCATGACATCAACCATGTCAATACGCTACCAGTAGGGCACTCTCTGGTTATTACTTTCCATAATCACTAAACTTTCGTCAGTTTCTGAACAACAATTAATTCAAAGTGGTTATGATGGAACAACTGCGGCAACTTTGATGTAGAAATTTTCATTTAAACACGAATATCATTGCAGCTAACTTGATGAGAGACGAATATTTGGCGTCCCTTCCGAATTTGGAAAATCAGCTTGAAACTTAATGTATGAAAATGGGTCAAAGGAATGAAGCACCGCAGTCAGAAATTTAAGTATCAGCAGATATTACAGTACATGATCAATTTCAAGAATAGTATTCGTGCACATGCTGTCGCGTGCTTAGTTCCATTCGAATTCAGAACAAAATGATGTGCGCTTTTGTATATCTCAGGACCAACAAAAATTTTTGCAAGTAAAATGAAAACAACAAATTTGTAGCGGATGAAATAGCGTTTGGGTATCAGATCTTCTCAATTATAGCGATAGTTAGCAGCCGTTCCGCATTCAAAACAGTGATGTTTTGGGGAAATTTTCAAATATGTAATGATTTAAAGATATGTGGCCAATGATATGGCCTCCAAATTAACCGACCTGCTTTGAACTTCGTAGGATATTACTTCTCTTTGAGCTAAAGAATAGTTTTGTGTATAGTAGACAATAAACGAAGCACAAAAAGCTCTGCAAAGAAGGTTAGATGCAACAGAAAACAGGAAATCAATCAAACTTTCAAAACTAACTTCTTCCTAGGACTATCGAATATTGAAAATACATTTCTGGCTTCGATGTTACTTTTAAATATGAACACTTGACGTGAATTTACAATGTGTCTAAAAAACAACCGTTTTGCAGAATAGTACTACATGGGAAGCGCAACTTCGTTTTCTTATTTCACAACTTTTGTTATGTATACGTTAGGGAAGTCCTTATTTTACGTTAGCTATTTTTTTTATTTTTCAGTTCAAAGTTAAATTTTTAACTTCAATTACACATACTTAACTAAAATAATTATACATTAAGTTCAAATGAATACTTGATTGGCTTGATCGTGAGATATCTCTTTATATCTAGCAGATGCAAAATTTTTATCACGAGAATGCTCAAGTTATCCGATTGAAGAGTTCATGAAGAACACTAAAAATATATATCTAATTAAGTAGTAGAATCACAGAACCCTAATAGGCCAACGATATTAACCTTCTGAACCCTTCACAATGAAGAATCATTTTCAGGATTTAAAAGCAACTGAAATTGGGCAAGAAAATGCTGGAAAAAGGATAAGTCAGCTAGTTAAAAATAAAGCGGAAAGCAAGATTTCCTAAAGCGCCTCGTGCCTGACATCAAAGACAAACTCAACGAACCCCTTATCATTTATTCTAGTAGCCTTTCCCCCGTGGCATTCTTCAGTCTGAATTTTATCGTCGTCTGAAAGGTAGTTACCATCAGTTAAAATGGGTTTTCCCAGATTTTAGTGAAACAATTCGATTGCAAAATTGTCACCTGTAATCACCGTCTATTTCAGATTATAAAATATTCGCCAAACGGGTTTTACCATTATTTACCTTTTCTTGCGCTGATCAATCACGATTGTTGAAAAAGAGGGTGAATACTGATAAAATCTAAAACTTTACTATTGTTTGCGATAGCCGATAGTGCTTTTTATCACGTGCATTGATTTTTTCATTTGGCCGAGTTTGTTAAGTTGATTAAAGACAATTCTTGCACAGAGTGCACTAGTTACTATTACCGAATATGAAATATTTATTTATCTTCCTGAAACATGGGAAAAGACAAACTGCTCCTAGAAAGGGGATTCAATTATTTAATAACAATATTCATCCTACTTTACACAAATAAAGAGCTATCGAGAATGGTAATACAATGCAGTATGGAGAATGGGCATCAGCAGCAGCAGCGTCAACCCCGGCTGCACACTAAGCAGTGAAACGGCAGGGACGTCTCATAGACTGCAAGAGAAAACCGAGCTAAGCACATTTTTCGTATAATGGAACAGATGCCCTTCTAGTGTAAGGGTTAAGGTAAAAACGAGTCGAACCTAGAAAATTGTTACAGACTAATAATTGAGCGCGAGGCCTGGAGATTACAGATTACAGATTCCTAAACTGGGCGGCTCGAGGCCACGAGATTACAGATTACAGATTCCTAAACTGGGCGCGAGGCCACGAGATTACAGATTACAAATTCCTACACTGGGTGCGAGGCCACGAGATTACAGATTACAAATTCCTACACTGGGCGCGAGGCCACGAGATTACAGAACTTATATTAACACAGTTAAATTAGGTTTCAGGGTTCATTGGTACAGATTGAGCAGCGAGCCACATATCAGAACAATACTAAACCTAAGCAAAGGACATTCAGCAACCATTGGAGAGTCCATCTCACCTTAGGCCAAGCTCATTGAGCTCGACGACGAAAAGCGAGGAGCGCAGCCATCGAGGCATCCCTCCGCACAACAAACGCAAGCCAGCCAGCGTGTCGCAAATTGCCGCCACCTAACTCTTCACACTATCATCTTAAGTTTGATAGTGAACTACTGAAGAAAAATAAGATGAAGGATTGTCCACTGAAGAGAAATATTCAACTCCAGAGTGGTTGACTCGCTACTACTAGCGAGTTGAAGAAAAAATGACGCTGCTCCTAACGCGGCGTGGAAAAAAAGCCTTCCCTGAATAAGGGAGAATCAGGCTTACTTCAACTTGCTCGTTTCAAGAAATTGGGATGGAGCTCTCAATGTTTGCCGACAAGTATTCTACTACAAACTTGACAATGATCACAGTAAACCAACTTTCAACAAAGAACATTTAAAAATTTGGGAACATTTAATACAGCTAAACAACATTAAATACAGACAAAGAACATTAACATGGGAACACGAAAAGCATGCGTTTTGTACATTCCGCGTTTACTTATTAATGTATTGCGACATGTCACTGCAATAGCGTTCGAAAACACAGTTTTGGATACTGTTAGATAAAGAGAGGCGCCGGGAAAAACTTCCGAAGCGCCAATTTTTAACCAACTTGTAAATTGCAAAAGATTTAAGTTAACTGACGTTAATAAGCTACTCACAAATCGATTCTGTGTCATTTTCTTAAATTATTATCATGAACATTTACATTTTTTATTCAAATAATGCTGAGATTATCGTTACATTTCATTTGAATACAAACTCAAAAGAGGGAAAAGAAACCCCAATGTCATAAAATTAATTTATTTAATAGCTTTTGAGCAGAAAATGATTTTCACAACAAAATGAGCATGTCATTGTATTTAATCTAATTGATTCGACCTTACAATCAAACATGAGGTCCTGGACCATGAATACTGATGACTCCCCATACCATTACAGAACCTCCACCACCTCAAAATGTTGCAACTATTCATGTGCGCCTGCGCTAGAATTCTTTACATGTAAGTCGTCGAGCAGATTGCCTGGCATCGGTGCTTTGCATATTGAATTTATTTTCATCGCTAAAACACACGGGGTAATATGGTGCACGGTTACATGGTCATGCAGTGTCAGCCTCTCAGTATGAGGAGTCAAAATCTTCGTGACTTCTGACGAATTCCATACGGCGTTTTCTGTCTTTCACTGATATCATTAGTTTGCGCCTTGCAATGCAGCAGCTCAACTTCAATTCATTCAATCTGTTTTTAATTATTGAAAAGAACACTTTACAACAACGCCACACTCAATTTGAACCTGAGAAGCAGTTTCAAATCTGATTCTGAGGCAGCGGATTTTCATTACGTGATCTTCTCTGAAAAAAGTAACTTTAGGGTGGCCAAATTTTGGAAAAATTTGAACACTACCGGTGTTCCGATGCTTTACCGCAGTCAACCGCGCAGTTTTTTTATCACATTTGTGTCTTCTACCATTTTATAGGTTGGTCAATTCATCAGTATGGAGTTTAATAAGCTCTTCACAATCACTGTGAGAAAGAAGAGACATTCGGAATAAATTGTTACTCAATTATAACGTTGAACACATTGCAGCAACTTGTAACTGTATTCAAGAAGGGGTGTGGTCTGAAGTGCGGAAAACTTTTCAGGATTTACGTTTGATTCTAAACTAGTGGGTTTCTTTCAGACTGGCAAAATTTCATTTTGCTCTGTCTGTAGAAATATACGAGTACTGTATCTACCCAAGGAGCCATAAAATATCAAATAATGAATATGATATGCAGATGAAAAAATAGCACTGAATATAATGGAGTGTAACCCATTAGGCTCAGTTCTAATGTTAGTTACTTAAATTTTAGTGTAATTAACAATTTAATAAAATTATTGGCGTTGTAGAATTTCTTTCTCGCCCGCCGGTGTATAACATCACAGTATTGTAGCTATTTAAGTGATGAGTATGAGTTTACTGTTGTTCCCATTTTCATGGATGTCGCTACAGAAGAAGTAATGTAGTTTCAATATAGAATCCTATTGCTGCTATAACATCGATGAAATGCCCATCAATTTCTGGTCTTTGGTAATTGAATGTATTGAAGTAATTGCTGATATATTCAAAATTCCCCTTTTTATGTGGACTAAATGGCTAAATATAACGTATTCATAGCAAGTATTTGCAAAAACTACGTTAACGCTCGACTGTAGTTAAAATTACACATGGCTCCAATGTCTTTCTTGAATTTTCTTCGGAAAGAAGCGAGATCTTTTCATGTACATCTCGAGGTATGTATACATTTGTGCAAAAATACCACCAGCAAAAATGTCAATAAACTCAATATTAAACTTAACTTTGCTTCTTGACATTAACAACTACCTGCCAATAACAATGATAATGTACCATATGAAAACTACGTAATGAACATCAAATGTTCATTTTCAACATCGACTATGTTTCTATCTGGAAAAAATGAAATGTGTTATCACAAAAAATTAAATTTGGGAAAAATCATCACTTTGACAAAGTATGCATGCATATATATAGTCGCTAAAGTACGTAGGAATTTGTTCTGCGTGGCGAATAATTCCGGTGTAGATGGTGTTTTAATTAATATGTTCCGATAACTTCGGCTACATTACTATACAACGCCAAAAAAGTTTCAAATTATCACTCGCCTCTTGACGCTATAGAAGAATTGGGGAACGTCTTTTGTTTACTGTCATTTCGTTTCGTCTTTTAAAGTAAAGTTGAGCTGAGAGCCTGAAGTGCGTCGATGTACGATATTTTGTTTCAACTCATTTATTAACTGAATTGATTTAGCTGCACAGTTAACTCGGACAGAATAGTAGTCATCTGTTGTGACATCTTCATCTCCGCCGCCTTGCAAGCAATTTCATCCATGAGTGGCCGTTTGCAGCAAATCAGCTTGTAATGGTCTGAGGTACACGTTTCGGACAGTGTTGGGTGTTTCTGACTACTGCTCTACCTTTATTAAAGCGCTTAATTATGTTTTTAAATCAATCAATTTTCAGGTAAAATTGCACACAACTTTAAACGGTATTGCGAACAGTAAGAGGAGGAAGAAAACTTTCGCTTTTTGAACTAAGTTTACCAAAATCAGGTGGTCAGTGTAAAAAAAACTAAAGTTTACTTCTGAATTGGCATATTGATCCATCTTATAGGCTCAAAAGCTTGATTCCTGATGCAACTGAAGTAAACAATGTAATTTTTTTGACTGTCGGTAATAATAAATAGCTTTCATCAGTTAATGTAAAAAATTGACAACCATCCCCGGATACTCATATTCAGGAGTTCAAGCTCCGCAGACAACTTCTCCTTAACACTTTTACCGCGACGTGAGCCACCGATGTGTACGAAGGCCTTTTTCACAATGCTGCTAACTGATCAGTAATCACAAACTCAGTTATCATAAATACTCAATTAAAACTAAATACAGACATCATCTAGTTATGGTTTGCTATTTTTAAAACTGCTTATCACAATTGACTTTCAATTTGAGTCGAATATTGAACTTCATTGTAACAATTTCAGTGAAAGTGTCAATGTCAGTATTTATTCCGTTCTATCTCATGTTTTTTAATGTTTCTAAAGTCCTTCCGTGAGTTTCAGAATTTCATATGTGTATGAATTCAATGTTCTGGTTAATTTTATTTATAGATATATAGGCATGCAGTATTCGTTGTATTGGTTAAGTTGGAAAAGAACTGGGTTTGTTCATTATTTTTTAGTTGTGCATTTGTGGGCTTGGCAATGCAACCTGTCATGGGAAACCAATGTTCATTTAGCCAACGTATTATAGCCGGTTTATATTAACCCACAAACTCAATTGTGGTGTCAAATGCCATGTAGTTGGCTGATTTTGTTCAAAAAACAGAGTACAGTCATTAATCTGGCTGAATTTTGCTTATTGATTGGTTGCATTGCACTTTGTGATGTTTGTACAAAGCCTTAGCAGTTTTTTCGAACAAAAGGACACTTGTTAATTAATGAATGGACACTCAGACAAAGGTTTCAAACGCTGCCATTGATGTGGCCCAAAGCATCAAGATCTTTAATAAAATTTCATCATTTATCAAAATCAATCATGGAAACGTGGAAATTATGTTAAGAAATGCTGAGCCAAAGAATTGTTTTTACTGGGTCAAGAAAACTTATCTGAAGAAATTCTTACAACACATTGCGAATGTTTTGTTATTCAATGCGAATGATGGTAAAAAAAATCTAATCCTCAGTGTAGCTGTATTGAAAAGTAGGAATGGAGCTAAATTTTTAGTACACAATTTGGGGAACAAACGTAACTACTAGGTATTTTCATTTTCATTTTAAGTTGTTTCATTAGGACTTTTGCAAATCAATAAGTCATTTCAATTTCAGAAAGCTGATAACGGAAAACTAGCATGATGTATTTTTTAATAGCATTAGCTACAATATTACTATCGTAATTCGTTGTTCAAATGTATTGAGAATAGTTGGTGGTAAAGTAGGTATAGCAACGCAAAAACAAACAGCTCGAAACTTGGTGATTTGGACAGATTCCCAGCAGTTAGTGAACATCATTTTATATTAAATAATGCCTAAAATTGCCTACAAATTCCAGTCATTTCAAACTAAAAAGGAATTGATGTTTACCCATGGTTACCGGGTAACTTCTAAATCTTGAAATATACAGGATATTTCAGAACAAGATGCACAAAATTGCACACCAAGTAGAAAATGGCCAAGGAAACACTTTCTTCTATGAAATTTTCCGAAAAAATTCTGGTTCTTGAAATTTTAGCTGTTTATTAACTGAAATTTAATGACACAATAACTCGCAATTTTTATTTTGAGTTAACTTTCCAAACATTGTTCATAATGTGTTCCACCAACATCAACGCACTTCTCAAATCTTAGCCCTAACGACTTCCGAATATAGGAAACACGTCTGGCATTTCAGAAATCTCAACTGCAGCTACTGCAATTCTGGCCACGAGATCTTCCTCAGATTCAATGGGTGTAGCATAGACAAGCCTCTTCATGTGTCCTCCCAAAAAAGAAATCGAGTGGAGTCATGTCAGGAGATCTAGGAGGCCATGCAACAGGACCATTTCGCCTGATCCACCTATTAGGAAATTGACCATTCAGGTAATTTCGGACACTAATATTGTAGTGTGCAGGAGCACCATCATGCTGGAACCCCATTCTTCTTCTTATTGCAAGAGGTAGATTTTCGAGTCCTCCTGTAGTTCTTCCTCAAAATAATCTGTATTCATTCCTATTGAGAGGCGATGGCATAATATGAGGTGCAAGAATTTAGTTATGGATGATACCAGTTCAAACATTGACACTGTATCGTTGCTGGTACGAATGTTCACGCACGATTTGAGGGTTTTCAAGTACCCATTCATATTCATTGTGGGAATTGAACACTCCCTCACAAATGAATGTTGCTTTATCCGAAAACAATACACGTTCGGAGAGGTTAGGTTCTTGCAATTCTTTGTAAAGGTACCTCTCTGCAACTTGTAATCGGGGTTCATAATCTAGAGAATTCAATGCTTGAACTCTTTGAAAGTGGTATGGATGGACATTATTATCATCCATGATTCTCTAAACTCTACAGTGGCCCTGTAATCCCAGAGCTGCTGCAACTCTACGTGTGCTAGCTCTTGACGAAATGAATCTAGCACAGCCTCCTCAACATTTTCACCCCTTGGACGTCCAGTTTCTCTTCTGTTCGAAGACGTGAGGAGGTTTGGCAGCACGTTAGCTGCGTTTGCTACGTTAGCTGACTCTACGGGGTTGGGCAATCCTAACATAACATGGAAAAGTTATCTCGCCGACATAAACAGATGTACACTGTACACAACTAAACTAACACACAAGGGATGTCCGCATCTGTTTAGAAATCACGTCCTTGTAGCGGAAGAAAGAGCCAACTTAAATTGAATTAACTGACGCAATACTTGTTTTACGGTTGGAAAATGGCGTTTGAATTTTTGTTCAATATCTCACAACATTTTTTGTGTGAAATTTCCGAAATATAGGAAAACACAATGTAGACGTTCCATTGACTCTGTAACAACACCTGTAATTGGGTACTTCTTAGTCAGTAATTTTTTAGTTTGAGCGTTAACAATGGTAGAAAATAATAAATTCTTACTTGAAAAGTTTTACAGGAAAGTAAACTCACCATGTAGATCTACATAATTTTAACAAATATTGTGTGCACGATTCAATAAGATCTTTTTGATATTTATTTTGAATCTATAGTTAAAAAAAACTTAAACAGCTCAAACCCAATCCAGTAAAGGTATTTTGTTCAAAAACATGAAAAACGTTTCACCCTTTTTATTAATAATTGAATCAAAGAAATGTAAACAATTATTGGTCTCGATTTCAGTAGTGAATTATATAGACATGTAAATAGAACATTCTATTTACATGTATGTATACATGTATGTATACAGAATACAACCTGAAGAAGAACGCTGTAGATGATCATGATTAAGGGATCCGGACATGAGGGAAGAAGTATTGGAACATTTCCGAAATAATCCATCCACAAGGGGTCATTCTACTATACGTATTTTACAAGTAAGTTTAACTACAGTGAGCGAAGTACTTTATGATAATGGTCAACATCTGTTTCACATTCAGCGTGTGAAAGAATTTAAAGGACTGGAATTCCCTTACAAAGTGTTCAATTTGCGATGTAGTTTCTACGAAAAACAGTTGAAGAACCTTGGTTTCCATCAAGTATCTTTTTCACATACGAAGCATAATCCATGCGAGATGGAATAGTTAACGTCCATAATCTACACTTGTGGTTTTATGTTAATCCGCATGTTTCGTGATGAGGTTAACATCATGTTATATTTTCCGTGATTATTTTGACTCTTATTCTTGGCCACCATTTGATTGGCCCAAACATAATGCCAGAAATAGTGAAAAGACGCAATTAAGGGATTTTTCTACTGCCTGAGTTGTGCGAAAATGTTCACTTAGCCGACATCAGAGGAACGTGGTTCCATTACGATAGTGGTCCTGCACACTTCGTGATTGCGGTCATGTAGTTATATGGCTACTCGACATCCAAATCACTGGAATGACTGTGACAGCCCCAGCTCATGACCCCGAAGGTCTGCTGATATTATGCCACTAGATTTGTACTTCTCGGGACATTTGAAAAGTTTGATGTACGAAACCCCGGTTTATTGCAAAAAAGACCTCACCAATAGGTTGTTGAAGCCTTTGCAAGGATTCGTGAAACTCTTGTTGTCTTTGATATCGCTTCCGGGAACCATTGCACCGGCGTTTGAACGCCTGCATAGCAACAGATGGTCGTTAATGCAAATACCCACCCTAACATAAAAATCTGTATCGTGCGTTCATAATAAATGTGCTTCCCCAAGATCTATATTTCATTTTATCGTCAAACTCACTTTACGAATTTTCCTTCAATTGGCTGCTAATTTCCCTTGTAACTCTTAAACGAATCATTTTCCACCTCGCGGTTTTTAAGTGAAAAGAGT